>JBAMJV010013926.1:0-25886 GCA_037951105.1 Echinarachnius parma
TGTGTGTGTTTGTGTAGGGAGGGGGCAGATATCTTATGAAGATATAGACCTATTTCTTATTTTTGAACCTCAAAAACGTTGTCGCGATTTATGTACAACCTTCTTCCTTATTTCTTGGACATAATACACCATTAGTAAACTTTCCCTTTATACTTATTGTCATTTACTATGGACTATACACTATCTATCAGAATTGACATTTCAGATGAATTTATAACAGAACAAAATTAATGAAAACTATATTTGTATATACTTAATATCACATTTATTAAATGTATATTGACTATATATGATAACATAATACTATTTACACATGTATTGTTCCTTCATTAAACTAACTGGTATCACAATAATTTATAGTTATAATTTATGCTGATGATGATTATTATGATGATGATGATAATGATGATGATGATGATGATGATGATGAGGATGATGATGAGGATGATGATGAGGATGATAATGATGATGGTGATGATGGTGATGATGATGATGATGATGATGATGGTGATGAATATGATGAATATGATGATGATGATGATGATGATGATGATGATGAAAACAAAAATAACTAGACATGATACTTGTCATTGAACAAGTATAGGTGGGGCTGTTGACAGGGGTGTCGATCCTGGGGGGGGGGGGGGGGGGGGGCAGGGGGGCGGTCTCCCCCCCCCCCCCCCCCCCCCCAATGAAAATATTTGGGGGCGAACATATCATTTCGCCCCCCCCCCCCAATAATTCCGAAAATGAGGAAGAAAAAATCGAGTGATATAATGCCAAAGAGGGGAACGACACCTTTATCAATAATTAATCTTCAAAATAGCCGTTTTTTAGTTTGAAAAGGACTGTAAATCTTTTTTTTGCCGTCGTTTTTAAAGGGATCTAGTAACTTTGTTGACATGTGCAAAAAGTGATGAATGGTTAATGCAATGTATATTGTTGTATCTCATATGTCCACAGGGGTATTGTGTGAAAATTTCAAGTCAAATGGACATTGTATGGCCAAGTAATGAGCGAAAATGCAAAAGTGATATTCAGTAACTCACTGCACTCACTTTGTACACAGAAGAAAAACTCGCCCGGAGTTTTTCTTATCTGAATACTTCAATCATACATATCTTTGTAACGAAAGGGAAATTTGAAAAACCGAAACCTGTCCCCGTGATTTTATTGTTAATACGAATACAACAAGGTATAAGGGAACCGCTAGAATTAGAATTTTATTTTGAGGATTTGGACAATGTTACTAAGTCCCTTTAATGTTTAATAAAAAAAAATAAAACGAACAAATAACACAGGGGTTTATTTGTGATTCAAACCCGATACCTCCGGATTTCTAGACCGGTGCTCTAATACCAGATCTAGACAGCCCTTGTGCTATATAGTTCAACCTTGTTTTCAAATTCGTGATTGTTAATGTCTGTTTGTTTGTTTGTTGATGTTGTTGTTTTGGTTTTGTTGTTGTTGAGGGGTGGGGGGGGGGGGGGGGTCAGCAGGAAGCCCTTTCCTGGAATCATTGTCCCCTCCTTTGCCCTTCATCCCCCATCTCCTCCCACCCCTCACCCCCCGCCTCAGTTTGTCTCTGGCCTCACCCCTGTACTCGTAGGCGAACATATCATTTGCCCCCCCCCCCCCCCCCCCCCCCAATAATTCCGAAAATGAGGAAGTAAACAATCTAGTGATATAATGCCAAAGAGGGGAAAGACACATTTATCAATAATTAATCTTCAAAATAGCCGTTTTTTAGTTTGAAAAGGACTGTAAATCTCTGTTTTTGAAGCGCGCTTCGCGCGCATACAGTTTCTCATATTGCAAGTTTCATTTGGGTTGCGGGAACTCACCTTTTGAAATGTGTTGGGCAGCGTAATTTCTCAAACGCACACCTCAAACGAAGTTTATAAACCCTCATCTATAGATAGCACACCGTCACAGAAAATAAAATAATCTCGGTACATATGCGCTGAACGCAAATCAAATTGGAATATCATGTCCCCCCACATTTGAAAAGGAGCAGATTGTCCCCCTCCCTTTGTCATTATGTATGTTTGGTTCCATACCTATAAACTTCATATTATTACTTGAAATTTCTGTCTCAGGTGTGCACCAAATCACACAATTTCACGCCCAAAAATACAAAACCCTCCCCCGCTCGGTCGCTTCGCTTCCTCGCAATGTCTCCCCTACACTTTTGAGAAATTGTTGACGCCCTTGCTTAGTTTCATGGGAACCCAATGCCCTAGACTATATCGATGGCTCTATATTGTATACAAGTCATGATCACGTGGATCCATCTCATGCAAGGCTCAGTCTTTTCCTCGCTATGCCCTTTACAAATACGTTCACTATTTTATACAATTTTAACACCCAATGTCTTAAATCTAAAAGCTTCCGGGGGCTCCGCCCCCTGGACCTCCATTATTGTCCCCAAATGTGGGTGCCCCCCAAAGTCAGGTCTTCGAGCCATCAAGACACTTTCAATGAGCGCATAATAAAACTTCCGGGCATGCAATGTGGGGCTTTTAGCTCTCTCAGTGCATGGTCACTCTGGAAAAATGTTCAAATTTCGCCCCCCCAATCTCAAAAACGGATCGACACCCCTGACGGCTACAATAGGGGCAAGCGAATGACATTGAGCGTACACGGATTGCGAGCGGACGCTCCCTTTATTTTTAAACTATCGAATGTTGGGCCCAATATGTTATGAATATGAATAAATAGGATGAATAGTCCCTGAAAATTTGAGAACAATCGGTCAGGAAATAAGAAAACTATGGCTTTTTGAAAATATCCATTTATTTCAATGAGTGACTCAAATTGGCAACGCACTCAGGCAAAGTTGTGGACTACTTCCCAGTGCTTCCCATACATTTTGTACACAAAATTTCAATTTTGTTAAATTTTCTCAAAATGTATGTTTACCCTTCGTTTGAGTTCAACATATGTTTTGTAGAATGAATTTATACAAATATATCATGAGTTGGGGGAATGGAAAAGTGTGACTATGAAGAAAACTGTAAAAATGGGAACATTTATGTACACAACATATGGGGAGTATAGTCCACACACTTATCAGAGTGCGTTGCCAATTTGAGTTCCCCATAGGAATAAATGGACATCGTCAAGAGCCATAGTTTTCTTGTTTTGTGCCCGATTAGAGATTATTCCTCCTAATCTCTTCAAGTCTATGAAAGCAACATTTTGCTTGGGTTTCATTGTCCTTTTAATACGAAAACAACAAGGTATGAGGGAACTAGAATTCCAATTGGATTTGAGGATTTAGACAATGTTACTAAGTCCCTTTAAAGGGATCTAGTAACATTGTCAGAATCCACAGAGGTGAGTGTTCTAGTGTTTCAGAGCTCCGCTCTTCGCACTAATCGGCCCGGGGTCGAATCTTGGTCGCGTCTATCGGATGGTGACGATAAGGGGCTGTCCCAGACTTAAATAACCATAATTGACATGATTGATTGAACGCGTCTGCAAAAAATCAAATAACCAACCAACCAATATAAAAATCCACAAATCTACCACACTTCGTTGTATTCGTATTACAATAGAAGCAGAGAACAGATCTCGTTTTTTCGAATTTCTATTGCGTTAATAAAAAAAGATATTTGCGATTGAAGTGTTCAAATTTGTAATTATCCACTTTGCATTATTGCTCATTACATGGCCGTATGTATTATGCCATTTTCACACATTACTCAGTGGACATATCAGATTGTCAACAATCCAGTGGCGTAGACAGGTTCGTAAACCTGGGGGGGGATGAACATTTTCCCCGGCCGAGACCACGTGCCAAAATGTTTCGAGACCGAGGGCATTGGGGCAAAATTGGGCAAAGACCTAAGGGGGCTCACGATTTTGTTGTTGTGCAGGGGCTCATGCCCAACCACACTCACAGGGTTGCCAACTTTGAGCCGGTGAGAGTGAGATAATGCGAGGGAGCGAAGCGACTGAGTGGGGGGAGGGTGTGGGGATGGGGTGTCACCCCTCCCACCGTAGGGAGCTTTTGCATTTTTGGACTTGAAATTGTGCAGTCTGGTGCATACCTAGATAGGAAATCTGGGGAACGCGTGGTTATGATTTAGGGGAGGGTGTGGGAGGGGGTGTCCCCCCTCCCACGGTAAGGAGCTTTTGCATTTTTGGACTTAAAACTGTGCAATCTGGTGCAAACCTAGATAGGAAATTCGGGAGTAAGATTGACTGTATCTAGGAAAGCGTGTTATGATTTGGGGGGGAGGGTGTGGGAGGGGGTGTCCCCCCTCCCACGGTAGGGAGCTTTTGCGTTTTTGGACTTGAAATTGTGCAATCTGGTGCATACCTAGATAGGAAATTCGGAGTAAGATTGACTGTATCTAGGAAAGCGTGTTATGATTTGGGGTGAGGGTGTGGGAGGGGGTGTCCCCCCTCCCACGGTAGGGAGCTTTTGCATTTTTGGACTTGAAATTGTGCAATCTGGTGCATACCTAAGATTGACTGCATCTGTGTAAGCATGATATGACTTGATCGACCAGAAATTTTCAATATATTTTTCACGAAGAAAACAAATAATTGACACACTAATAAATATGTACCCAAAACACACACACATAGTACATTATATTTATTTTCATACACAGGTCCAACATAAACCATATGCCACATTATCTATTATCCAACAACATAGCCTACAGCCACGAATGAGTGCCGATGGAGCGAAGCGACCGAGGGCTGGTGCAGAGCCATATGGGGAGGTTTTGGGAGGGGGATAACTGGACTGGCTGGGCTGGTCCTGGCTTGGACTTGGCAAGCTGTGCTGACTGGCTGGTCCTGGCTAATAAATTTGGTGCTCGTCACACAAGCAGCCAGAGCAATGCCGATGCCGGGTGCCGATGTAGGCACACGGGAACTACATGCCCGGTAGAGATAAAGTACTCACACAGATCAGACACAAGTTACATAACAAACTGAGATAATCTGTTCGCGCGCGAAGCGCGCAGCGAAAACTTAGATGTATAAATTAGATTTTGAATGTTAGAATTAACGGGGAATTAACAAGTCTTAGCTCATACGTGTATACCACTCACACATACAAACACACGCACCTACACTATTCAAACCCACACACACACACACACACACACACACACACAAAATGTATTTTCCTAAAACCTGGGGGGATGATTGTACACGTCATCCCGCCCCCCCCCCCCCCCCCCCCCACCTTGTGAGTTGGGGGGGATGCATCCCCCTCATCCCCGTTGTCTACGCCCCTGCAACAATCCATGTCAACAAAGTTACTAACATTTATATCAACTTAAAAGAGGGGGAGGGGGTCGAAAAAATAGATAAAGAAATAATTAACTCTTTCTGGCACAGGCCCGTCACGCTCTTTAGGATCCTCGTCCACTTTGTCTGTTTTTTTCAATGTGAGATGGTTTTGGTTATGAAACTGGTTGTTGAAGGTCACTTTGAAATCTGTAATTAGATGCGATGCTTAGTGGGGTTAATCACATTCAGAATTAACATGTTTTTCAACACCTTATGTGATTGATATCAGTATCGCCCAGTTTGTGGGTTAAAGTCTAAACTACATGACTTGTTGTCGACCTGTCATTATAAGTGCCCTATAAAAACTTATCGGGACGTGTTGTCACTAACATTACCGACGAAGAGGGGGAGACGGAGAAGAAGAAGAAGAAGAAGAAGAAGAAGAGAAGAAGAAGAAGAAGAAGAAGAAGAAGAAGAAGAAGAAGAAGAAGAAGAAGAAGAAGAAGAAGAAGAAGAAGAAGAAGAAGAAGAAAGAAGAAGAAGAAGAAGAAGAAGAAGAAGAAGAAGAAGAAGAAGAAGAAGAAGAAGAAGAAGAAGAAGAAGAAGAAGAAGAAGAAGAAGAAGAAGAAGAAGAAGAAGAAGAAGAAGAAGAAGAAGAAGAAGAAGAAGAAGAGAAAAAGTAAAAAAACAAAAAAACAACCGCAACAACAACAAGGAAAAGAACAAACGAAGAACACGACTACCAACGACAGCTATAGCAAGACTAACGACAACAACAACTAGAGCAAATAAAAAGCAACATCATCAGGAGCAGCAAAAGTAACAAGAATACGAATAACTTACTCTAACAAAAGGAGAAACAGCAACTCTTACAACTTTGTTAAAAATCTGCCATAAGCAACCTATTGCTTGACTTTTAAGAGGATTGTACAGCACGAACATTCAAATTGAGGACTTTAAGAAACAGTTAGCTTTATAGGATTTCACCAACAACATTCCACCACGAAATGTCTCTGATTTTCGACACATACGGCCTGATCCTGGTGTGTTTCAGCGCCTTGTTGTCAGCAGCATGGTTCCTTCTGAAGAATCCTCGTCCCAAACGTTACAAACTTCCCCCTGGGGCCAACAAACTTCCAATCCTTGGGATCCTACCCTACATCGATCCGAGATATCCTGGGAGATCGGTCCACAAGCTGTCAAGAAATATGGAAAGGTAAGAATTGTAATCTTGATTTTCAACAATAATATCATATAGAATTCCTTGTCCCAAACGTTACAAGCTTCCCCCTAGACCAACGAACTTCCCGATTCTAGGGATCCTACCCTAAATCGATCCGAGCTATCCTGGAAGATCGGTCCACAAGCTTTCCTAGAAATTTATAAAGGTAAGAATATTATTATGATTTATTGTATGCTTAACTAACGAGAATAATAGCATTTTGTAATCATTCTTGATTGAAACAAACTTACAAGCTTATACCCCTGGACAAAAAAAAAACCAAATTAGTAGCACTTAAAGAGTCTCTGTCTGCAATGTTACACTGTAAAAAAAAAATACTGTAAAATTACAGCAAATCTGCTATCAGCAGAGTCGCCAGAAAATCTGCTTAACAAATACAGGCCGTATGTAATTGTAGCATACATTTCAGAACTGTAATTCGGATTACAGGTCGTTAAGTAACCTGGACTAGCAGAAAAAAGAAAAAATTCACCCTAGCCGAAATTCGAACCCTCGCCAATAAGATCGTCAGTCAAACGTCCGTACCACTATGCCAGGGGTAATGTTTACCCTAGCTGTGGCAATTATGCTATATGACTTATGGATACTTGTTATACTTGTGTTTAAAACAGGAAAATGTCTGTAAAATCAATGTCCCCCTTTTTTTTACATGGGTGTTCCGTAGGAAAACAACAAGATGTAAAATTACCGTTGTTAAACAACTTGAAGTGTAAAATTACACACAGTTTGTAGTTTAATGGCAATTTGTATGTATGATAACTCATTAACTGCTTTAGAAATACAGATTTCATATGTACATCATATTTACAACAAATTTTGCTGTATTTTTACTACAGCCATATTAAATTTACATATGATCCGCTGTATTTGTACTTTGCATTTTCGATCTGTATTTTTTTTACTGTAAAAATACAGTTTTTTTTACAGTGTACAAGCTCCCTCCAGGGCCAACAAACATTCTGATTATTGAGATCCTATCCTACATCGACTGGAATATCGGTACACAAGCTGTCAGGCGTCTTGTTTTCTCATTTTCATCGACCGCCACAATATTGGAATATTTATCCATAAGTCGTAGAAATATGGAAAGAAAAATTATTTATTTTAGCCATTTTGTCAGATAATTTTGATAAATTACGATACAAGCAATGTTAAATAATGTGTGGGCGTGTCTGTGTGTATATTTAAGTTTCGTAAGTTTGTATATATTCGTATGTCTATGTGTTTATTTGTGAGTATTATGGATGTGTGCGTTTGTTTTAAGCATTTGAATGCGTTTGTTGTATTCATTTTTATATTGGTAGGCATATCTTCCAATGGTCCTGACTAATATCATGTTGAATTGATCAATATTATTTCAACAAATATGTATGCTGAGCGCCTGACTAGAAGGCAGTAGTAGGCAGTGGAACAAATAATGACAACTTTTCTCCGAAATTAACAAGAGTGATTGAACAGGGGCATGTTAAAAAAGCACTACAAAATGTCTACGTTACCTATTGGATATCGTCTGCTAATGATGCCTTACTCCCGATACTGACGTTACAACATTGCAGCTGGTTTCGACAGGACTTCTGATGCGATAATGCCTTTAATGGGCTAACGCATGTGTTAAACGCTTACTTGTAATATCTGTTGTAAGGATAATATCCGTTGTAAGGATAATATACGAAACATGGGGATATAATCTGAATCGAAATTTAAAATCAATAAATGTTTATTTGAAACGATATTTAGTAGATATTGATTGGAATCAACAACTACCTATGTGTAGGAAAGACGCTCTATACCACTGAGCCAGCATACCAAACAATCGATTATTATGAGACACAGACATGAATATAGGTTTTCTCGGCCAATTTCGTAAGCTTCTCATTCGTTTTGATAAGCGTGTCATTCGATTCGCGAAATTGAGCTGAAGGCTTGCAATTGTGGTTAAAAATTGCATTTTGTTCATATACGATGTAGCTCTTCGGTCAAGTGATTTACCACTTTTAGCATTCAATTAAAAAAAAAACACGCTATTTGCATTCAATTTCGCCAACGGATTTCACGGAAGGCGGTATTACGTAATCACAAATTTTCTCGCTTTAAATTGAATGACAATTTTACGAAATAGAAACACGTTTGAAATCGAATGCAAACAAAATGTTTTCGAATGATTGTTACATGAATTCGAATGCTAAAAAAACGAATTTGAACTGCAAAATACGGCTGCGGTGACAAAATCGGCGAAATTGAATGCACACAAAATTAATTCGTGTGGCCAACTTACGAAATTGACCGAGAAATCCTATATTATAACTTTCTTATCCTGTATTTATCTCTAGTAGATGTCCGCTCTTGTATTCTTGTTCATCCTAGCTTGTACCTGTTCCAGCTTTCTCCCACCTGTTTTATGTAGTATTTAGCTTTTTAGCCTTCATGTATAAACAGTAATGTACTTTGTCCAGCAATGTCATTTCCAACCCAGATGAAGGATCTGCTATTAGTTTCGATAGCTCGGCACTTACTTTAAAGAGCATCAAGCGTGGGGATGCTACACAGCGGGTCGCCATTTTGAACTAGGCTAGTTTGCGCGCACCGCATGACACTGAGCTAACGTGCATCACGCACCGTGCGCACGCGTACGCAAGATGGCGCCGCGCATCTGATTTGACGAATCTGAACTACCTTTAACTCATTTATATCTTATCAACTTGTATGATTATGATTGTGATTGTATCTATCAATATCTGTATCCAAGGTATTCCATGGCTACATGGGAAGCTACCAGACGGTGTTCCTCAACGACTATGACACCATCAAGAAGGCCCTTTCCCGCTCCGATGAGACCTTCAGTGATCGCCCCAAAATCGCCTTCTTCGAACAATTTGGAGAGAATAAAGGTAATGGCTTATTATCACGGTTGATTGTATTTGTAAATAGTTTCCATGGTTTGTTAATTCGTGACCCACCTGGATTAATAAGCCAAAGCCCTGCAAAGGTCGACAATAGAAATCGCAATGTAGTAAAAATGGCTCAGAAAATGTCAACAAATATTTATCAGGTGATACAATTCCGCAATCTTTCTTGGAAATATGGCGAAAATTGATAGGAAAATTGTTTTGCTTTTATTTCTAAACGAAACCCTCGTTGGATAAACATAAATAAATTCTGACATAGGCATGGTTCACGCGACATTTATTACTAAAGGCATTGGCAGCTGCACGGTGGACAACCATTGGAAAAAGCAAAGACGATTTCTTCTGTGAGCGCACATAAATTTTGGTATGGGTAAATGTCATGGGACCTTCAACGAAGCTAACGTTCATTGGGCCGTATGCATAAAAACAAGCAATTGCTTGTGCTAGCCTTTTGCTTGAATCGGTATGCACACAAACAAGCAATTGCTTACTGCTCGTAAGCAATTGCTAACCAAACAAGCAATTGCTTAAAACCGTATGCATAAAACGAACCTTTTACTTGTCTTGATAAGCAATTGCTTGCGTTTTTTCAAGCACCTCCAGACCAGCTTGAGCTCTTGCTTACTAAGAAAATTCACGTTTTAGAATCAAGTTTTCATACCGTTTCAGGATGATTTAGAACTCCTGGTTCCAGAGGTTATGTTGTGATTACATATTTAATCAAATGGCTGTTATTTTAGACATTTATATCCATATAGGCAATTTTGTTCATGATTTGAAAATATTTGCGTAAGAAAAATACTGTTGCCAGGTCGGGCACGACCAGGAAAAGCTGCTATGCAAGGGACTACACGACGTTTGCATACACTACGAATCCCCTTTGTTGTCATGCAGTGCGATGTTCGCACAACCGTAACGATGCTTTGTTCAACACGTAAGCAATTGCTTAGGCAGTGTAAGCAAAAGGTTTTAGCACAAGCAAAAGCTTATGCATACGAAATTAAGCAATTGCTTGAACTTGATATTTTGCTTGACAAGCTCTTGCTTGTGCTTGAAGCAATTGCTTATAAGCAATTGCTACGTTTTATGCATACGGCCCATTGAGGGAACCTGCCTAACGATGTACTTGTCGGTCTCTTGATATATATATTTATCTTTGACTGGTTGATTTCTAAGTTTGGTTATTTGATAACTCAAATCCTTTATGTTTATTACTAGGCATTGGGAGTTGCATAGCGGACAACCATCTGGAAAGAGCAATGGCGATTCCTTCTGCGAGCACTCAGGAACTTTGGTATGGGTAATCAACATGGGGTCTTAAAGGAGGTCATCGCCCATGAGTCCGCGCCCCTGGTAGACAGCTGGTATTTGGATTTTTAAATTTCGATTATTACGTAACTCCATTCATGTATATATTTTGCTAGGTATTGGTTGCTGCACAGTGGACAACCACTGGAAAGAGCAAAGGCGATTTCTTCTGCGAGCGCTCAGGAACTTTGGTATGGGTAAAAGTCAGGGTATCTTTAAGGAGGCCATAGTCCGCGAGTCCGGGTACCTGATGGATGGCTACGCCGCTACGAACGGCCCAGTGAACCCGGAGGAGCTGCTCTCGATGGCCATCTGCAACGTTATCTGCGTCTTCACCTTCAACAAGAGGTACGACTACGAGGACAGGGACTTCCGGAAGTTCATCGTCGATCTGCAGCAGGTGTTCAAGCACAGCGCTCCTGGAGGTGAGAGTAAAACCCAACGCGGACGGAAGCCAGTCGGGGCCGATTCAACATGTTTCATCGGCTCCGACGGATCGTATCCGTCTCTAGCCTGACTAAAAAAGAACTCGGCTCGAGTCGAGTCGGCTCTGTGAGTCTGTGTGCGTAAAGCCCGGCGCAGACAGAGCCGACTCGACCCGATCCGACTGGTTTAAATCAGGCTAGAGTTGGGCCCGGTCGGTCGGAGCAGATTTATCGCGTTGAATCGGCCCCAACTGGCATCCGACTGTCTCTCGACTGGCAAAATGTGTGTCGCGAGGCACTGAAAACTGAGCCGATCGGAATGACAACCAGTCGAGTCGGCTCTGTCTGCGCCGGGCATTAGGCTTAACCAGCGGCCCTCGACTTCCATCCGAGTTGTCACGACCCTAATACGACTTTCTTAAGACATGTAAATGTGTGCATACATCGATAAGCTATACCGATCGTTTTAATGTAATATATTATATTTAATGTAATGTAATGTCTCATTATGTTATATTGCGTCTACTTTCGTGTTTTTAGATGTATGAAGATTTCTTTTCGCTTTAAGGTCCGGTCACATATCACCAGAAAGCGTAAACGGATACCCGACGAATAGAACATTTGCGAAATCAAATTATTCGGAGTTGAAAGTCGTCTCCATTGCTTCATGCACGAAACATTCCGCCGGATAGAACAACGTACATCGCCTGACAAGGAACGGGCAAGAGACGCATTCGAACGGAAACGAACGGATTAAAAATGTTACTCTCCGTCGGGCATCCGTTTACGCTATCCGGTGATATGTGACTGGGTGATAAGCAATGAACGAAAGAAAGATCAACGAACGAATCCAAGCAATACTCTGGGCGACCACGAGTGTTTGTAAGTTGTAAGTTGCAAGTTGTTCGCTTCTTGAGCCACTACAAACAACTGTCAACTGTTTGCCACGAACCGACTACGATCCGTCACAACCATTTGTACAAGTTGTAACGAGCGGTTACGGTCGTTGTGCGACTTCTTACATGATACATACTCTTTGCATATTTGGCATTCTCTTTTCCTGTAACTTTCTTCCAGATTTGACGAATTACCTCCCCTTCTTGCGGTACGTTCCCTTCAGCGGTTACAACGAACTCGCCAACTGCTCGCGACGACTGGAGGCAGGCCTGTTCTGTAAGGAGATCGACGAACACATTAAGCACTTTGACGACGCCAGCGAACCGGCCGACATGATCGACTGTTTCCTGAAGGTACATGTACAAGAGTTAGGGTTCATTCATTTATTTAATTTGATTTATATATTTTCATATCCAAATCATAGTTTGACAAATAAAATACAAAATTAGGAAGCTTTACAAAAGAGAAGTTCATGGGTATGATTGTATAGTGCCATTTAAAAAAAATGCCAAATATGTGTTTTGTGGATTATTGGTTATATTCTGTTATTCGGTTCTCAATTTCTGTATAAATAGCGAACATTTGTTAGGCAGTTATGATAAGTGATTTTTACCTACGGCCTGTACGGCGTATTAGAGTTCTAAGTTCAAAAAGATTGAACCACTATAGATATTTGTTCCCTTTTCCCTTCTAAAAGTGTGTCATATTCTTTCGTTTTTTCTGTCAGTATCTATATATAATACAACCCTCACAATTTGTTTCATCAAACGGATCAATTCCCCATCTTCATTAACAGGAGAAGGCAAAGAAGGAAGATGAATCACCAGACGGAGTCACGAACGCCGCAGAGACAGGGTTCACCTATGCAAACCTGATCCATATGGTGGGCGATACATTCGCTGGAGGAACTGATACGACCGGTGAGTAGTTGTATATATATATTGTTATGTTAATTTTGTTCACAATCTAAAATAATAATTACAATGTATTAGGTGATATGAAAGAACGAAGAAGAAAATGAAGTAACCTAGTGATTTCACACAGAAGATAGAGTTTGGGTTAACCTATATGGCACTGATACAACCGGTGAGTAGTTTTGTATATACGTACATGCAGTCAAACCTTTGTATAGTGACCACCTAGTATAAGGGAAAGACGAAGAGTGCCCACGTGTACACAGGTGATCTCTATGGACATGTTCTTTAACGCTGCTTTCTCTGCAGGGGATCGCTTTTGGTGGCCACTGGCCACTATATATAGGCAGGTTGGCTACTATAAACAGGTGACCACTAAAACAGGTCCGACTGTATAATGTTAATTTTCGTACAAACTTATATGATGCAAAAACTAAAGCGTGGCAGGTGTTGCTGGAGACATTGAGGGCACCTGCCCTTATGCCCCATGTAGCTATACCTCTGCTATTCATTGTATTTGTTTCTACTGTAGCTACTACTCTGCTCTGGGCCATTACACTCGCCTCAAAATACCAGGAACACCAGAAACAACTCCACGACGAGATCGACACAGTGGTTGGCCACGATCGTCTACCAACGCTTGAAGACAAGCCTAACATGCCGCAACTTCAGGCGTTCCTTGCCGAGAGTATGAGGTGGTCCAGTCCGGGGGCTTTGGGTATGTAACGACCGTTTCTTCATCCTTAGCGAATTTGAATTATTATTATAATGTTTTACTTATTTCCAAAGTTTTTGTTGCCCTTGTTGAAGACGGGATGTAGTTTTTCTTTTATCTGTAAACAGCATTTCTCGTACCACAATTGATAAAATTATCTACGTACCTTTTTGGTTTATGACAACACGCCAACAACGCTGATATTGAAATGCAAAAGTATTACATTGCTCCTGAAAATGATTAATCATCAACTATACCAATTGATGGTAGACTAAATTTGAGCTGATCACTCTGAATTGTGTTACGTATTCATTCGTGTAGAATTAAAACATCTTTCTTTTTTTTTAATAAAAAAAAGTTAAAATCGGCTATTTTATTCCTCCACCTCTTACATCTTGATCATCATCCTAAACACCATCATCGTGATCATGATCGTGATCATCGTAGGAGTGCCACACGGTGCGTGGCAAGACACACAACTGGACGGCTACGATATCCCCAAGGGCTCGGTAATCGTCGCCAACCTCCACTCCGCGTTGCACGACGCCGACATGTTTCCTGACCCAGAGAGATTCGACCCTTCGCGGTTCTTCGACGAGCACGGCGAGCTGAGGCCGAGGTTGCTGGACAGGACCAATGCACAGTTTGGACTAGGTAAATAAAGCGTTGCAATCTACTTTGTTTGACAGTAGAATAGGTTAGTATTCGTCATTCCAAACAAAATGTCAATCCCTCATAATTATGCAGAGCAGGTTTGGTATAGAGGGTGACGACAGCGAAACCTCATTTCATTCCATATTATGTTGCTGAACCTAGATTAAAGGGATCTAGTAACATTGTCCAAATCCTCAAAACTTACATGGAACTCTAGAGGGTCTCTCATACCTTGTTGTATCCGTATTACCAATAGAAGCATGGGACAGGTTTCTGTTTTATTTGAATTTTACTTTCGTTAAAAAGATATTTACGATTAAGTGTTAAGATATTAAACTATCCACTGGATAGTCTTAACAGTGTACAAAGTCAGTGCAATGTGGATATCAGATCATAACAGTGCATATTTTATCAACCATTCATCACTTTTTGCAGGTGTCAACAAAGTTAATGTGATCAGAGGTATGTTAACAAGTGCCTCCCTTCAGAGAAGGACGGGGAAATTAAATTTAGGGGGAAGAGGGTGGAATAGTCAATGATCATGATGGTGGTGATGATGTTGATGGTGATGATGATGATGACGGCGATGATGATGATTATGATAATGATGATGATGATGATGATGATGATGATGATGATGATGATGATGATGATGGTGATGATGATGGCGATGATGATGATGATGATGGTGGTGAAGATGATGATTTTTATGGTGATTGTGATTGTGATGGTGATGGTGATGGTGATGGTGATGGTGATGGTGATGGTGGTGGTGGTGGTGGTGGTGATGATGTTGATGGTGAGGATGATGACGGCGATGATGATGATGATGATGATGATGATGATGATGATGATGATGATGATGATTATGATAATGATGATGATGATGATGACGGCGATGATGATGATTATGATAATGATGTTGATGATTATGATGATGATGATGATGGTGATGATGATGGCGATGATGATGATGATGGTGGTGAAGATGATGATGATTATTATGGTGATGGTGATTGTGATGGTGATGGTGGTGGTGGTGGTGGTGATGATGTTGATGGTGATGATGATGACGGCGATGATGATGGTGATGATGATGGCGATGATGATGATGATGGTGGCGATGGTGGTGAAGATGATGATTATTATGGTGATAATAATTATTAGTGGTGATGATTATGATGATGATGATGATGATGATGGTGATGATGATGGCGATGATGATGATGGTGGTGAAGATGATGATGATTATTATGGTGATGGTGATTGTGATGGTGATGGTGGTGGTGGTGGTGGTGATGATGTTGATGGTGATGATGATGACGGCGATGATGATGGTGATGATGATGGCGATGATGATGATGGTGGCGATGGTGGTGAAGATGATGATTATTATGGTGATAATAATTATTAGTGGTAGTGGTGTTGGTGGTGGTGGCGGCAGTGATGGTGATGATGTTTGATTGTCACAACGATTGTAGTAATTATGACTATTTTAAAGATGATGTTGATGTTGAGGATGGTGGTTGAAACATTTGAGAGACGTTATGACATAGATGACGCGATGATGCTTCGAGAAGTACATGTAGTTGCATGTTATGTTGGTATATACTCGAGACAGTGGGGTGTGACACGTCTGATGCGCACCATGACGTATTATTAATATTTTACTCTCAATCATTTCGACGAACAAGACGAGCCAAAACTGAGAGAGTTGGACCGATCCAGTGGACACTTTGAAATATTTGTTGAAGGGAAAGGAAACGCTGGAGTATTTGTTTTTTAATAAGTTGTTCTTATTTCTTTCCTTAGGCCGACGTGCGTGTGCAGGTATGGAGCTCGCTCACATGCAACGCTTCATCTTCTTCTCGCATCTCCTCCAGCGCTTCAAGCTGGCTGCCCCAGGGGGTCCCGAATCTGTGACCCTCAAACCGAGCATCAGTCTGAGCAGCATGCCAGTGCCTTTCGAGATCATTTTGGAACAGAGAAATAATAATAACAACGATGATCTAAACAATAACAATAAACTACTACAACAACAACAGCAGTAACACAAATCTGCGCGGCATGCCAATGCCTTTCGCGATAATTTTATAGCTAAGATTGAATGATAATAATGAACATAAAACAATAACAGTAAACAACATCGATAACAACAACAATAATAATAATTAGCAACAAGAGTAATAGTGAGTGTCGATATCGATAAGTTCATTTTCATCGGAGGGGGAGTGGTGGGGGGGGGGGGGGGGTGACAAAGTTCATCATCCCCATGGCTTTCGAGATCATTTTGGAAATAATGATAACGATCCTAACCAACAATAATTAGCAACAATATCGGGCGTCGTTATCGAGGAATTTCGATGATCGGTTTTGTTTAAGTGTATTTATTTTAGTTTGGTTGATTTATATGTTAGTGGTTAAACATTGTTATTTAAAGGGATAGTTGAGTTTTGGTTTAGAGGGCGCTTGAAGAAATATGTTTTGTGAGGTAATGAAAAACTACTGTCAAATTTGAAAGAGCATGCCATTTTAATGACAGAATAAACTTTATTTGATCAAAATCGGTTAGGGAACAGCTGAAATATCAATAAATATATCCGATAGGGAATAGAAACATTTATTCGATGATTTAAGAAGAAAAAAATGCCTACACCTTTTCAAAAATGTACAAAAGAGGTTTTTAAATAGTTGTTGATGTCTCTCTATTTAATCATTATTTTAACAAAACATCACATGCACAATTTTTGTATTACAAAACTCGTTGTGACCATTGCGCTTTTAGAGAGCGCCCTCTTGTGCGTTAACGGCTCTTTTTAAAATGATAGCAGGCTTTTTACTTAGTCGTTTGTAATTGTGTATACATTTCGAACATGGTGGAGTTATAACTATCATATTTCGAAACGCTGATTTCTGAGCTAGACAAAAATGTACATTTTTACAAACTTACTTTAGATTATCATCAATAGTTTCCTGCTAACTTGTGGGTATCACTGTTCATTGTATTGGTCATCATTGTGTAGCGGTTTCACTCCTAATGTAATATCACATTTTAGTATAGGTTTTAGTATAGGTATAGGGAAATTAAATTTGACACGACCGAGTTTATCATCTCAATGTTCTTCACATTTTCGAAAGTTAGTATTTTTGATCGTTTTAAATTCGCAATTAACTTACTGTTTGTTTTACGTTACATTTTAGTTTTCTTATACCGGTATTGTATATCAATATTGTGATATATGTTTTGAATGTGTGTATATAGATCTGTATATATTTTTTATATTGTGCTAAATGTGATTTTCTTTAATACCCTTCGACAGGGTGACATGAGAAATAAAACATTGAACAACATTGTTGTGTTTGTATAATTATGGTGATGTGTCATGAACTCGCCTCCAAATAGGATGGCGCCGTTACATTTTGGGTTTTTTTTTAAATGCCATTTTCTTAATTTTGTTCAAAACCAGAAAATCTGTCTTAACAAATTTGGTATCATTTTAAAGAGCTATCACAATGATATCTGTTTGTAAAGTTTGAAAGGGATACCTCTTTCCAAAGTGGAGATAGACCTATTTGAAGGATAGAGCCAGATAGCGGCGTACCTGTATAAAGGGAAAGTGCCTCTCAAGGTGCAATTGTTCCTAAAACGTTAATAGCTTTGTCAAAACTAGATGTATAGCTACAATGTTGGTATCAGATGAAATCCTCAACATTGAGCTTTGATTTAAAATGATTAAAAAGTGTTTTTGCCCCATAAAATTTTAACAAAATCAATACAAACACAAGACAATTGGGGGTTGCCTGTACAAACTCATATAGGGGCACAATCTTGACCGATACATTTTGTGAATTCTTGGTAAAAACGTTAATATCTTCAAAAATACAAGGAATTAATCGTAGTCATATCACGTGTTCTAGATGCGCAAATCTGATTGGTTGAAACGCGTAAATTTGCTGACTTACGATCAATCGTAACTTACAATCGATTGTATCTCTTTCTGCAACGGGGCCAAGGTGTTAGATGACAAATTTGATATTAAATTAAAGCTTACTTATCAAACTGTATTATGTCTCTACACATGTAGGCCGTACTTTATATTCCATTCATTTAGTCACTTTTACATAGTGACAATTATTGATTTTATTTAAATCTTTTTTTTTTTTCATGAAATATGAATGGAAATATCTCCCGAAAAATAATCACGAACCCCATGAAATATATTATTGCTGTAAAGGTCTAAGTGTGTGCTCTACATGAAAACATTATCATTAGTTGTCTATATAGATCTACCTCAGAAAAAATGATCATTGGAAATATTGACGTCTAAAACTGTAAACAAAATTAAGTGTACACCTAGTATTATTTCTGAGTGCATTATTTGGATTCCTTGTGAAATTTCCTATCAGAAAATGTATTACTTTGATAGGATAGGGGGAGTTCCTCAGAATTAATATTCGCTCTCAACTGTAAAATGGTCCCACAGAAGCCCAAAACGGCATGTAACGCAAAAGAAGGTCGCGACCTCAGGACGCATGACCATTATGTACCGTATGACCAAAGTTCACACCCTTCGTTATAGTTACTTTGGGGAGCTTGCTAGTATTACAAGCTGTGCTTCATTGTATTTGTAAATGTAACTAAATTGATAACATAATCATGATAATAGAGCGATATGCGCGCAGTCGAAATGGATGCCTCCACCATGCATTGTACATTTTTTGTTGGTTAAAGGGTACCACCACCCAAAAATAATATTCGCATTATAGAAAGGTAACATCATTAGTATTCCATTCCATCAACAAGTTCACACAAATATGTTTTCAGAAAGAAAAAAAAATTGGAAAACGCATCACCATTCAAAAGCATGCGTTTATGCGGTCTGAATTGCGAAGACTAACGGTGTGCGGAGCAAACGAATCGCCCGGGATTCTATTGCCTACAAACGTACGCGTGAATAGCATTGGCGCACTCGCAAATGTTTGGCCCGTAGGGAACCAGGAAATAGTAGTGGTTCCGTAAGTGGTGGAAATTAATTGCTTTGTTTATGAATTACACAACCCTTTGCAAAATGTTTGGTATCTATTTGATGTCACAAAACGGTACCAAAACATATAATAATGTGTTGTTCTTTGCCTGGTGGTCCCCTTTAAACTATGATTTGGATATGAAAGTAAATAAATGAAACGAATGTGTTGGGCAAAATTACAACCTGGGGGCTGTATCGGCCTGTAATGTTGTTCGTTTTTTTAAATGTAAAAAACTGCTGAAAACTGCTCGTTTTTTGTCAGTTATGACGTTAGTGAATAAATAGAATTCTTTATTGCTTACACCCACGCCCTAGATATCTCTCCGGCTTTTTTGTATTTTTCCAAATGTTATATTTTATATTTTAAGAACTAAGTACACGTCGCCTCCGGCGATAGGAAATTCAGGGCTGATTCATTTAACATAACTTAACATATTATAATTTTGCAGGGATAAACGTTTGATATTTATATTCCTCTGGTTCATTGCAGTATTATAATTGTGTGCTTTATACTTCCAACATTACTAAATGTAACTAAATTGATAGCAAAAAAGGAGCAATGTACATGCAGTCTAAATGGACGCCTCCGCCATGCATTGTGTATTTTTTTGTATATCAAGCCAACATTTACTGAATTAATTTTGTGTCCAAAGGAAAATAAGCAAACAAAATATGGTTCCCCGGGATTCAAACCCAAGATCTCCGGATTACTAGAACGGTGCTTTACCTACGGAGCTAGAAAACCCATGTGTTGGTTGTTCGTCCCTAGGCTACAACTCTTTTCAATGCTCGCTTCATCATCATCATCAACATACAGATTCTCTAAAATTATCTTTACATTGACGTTTCCATAACCATTATCAGTATTGATGTTGCTGTTGTTGCTGTTCCCGGCATGTGAAAAACAGGAAGAATAAAATTCGGCTATTTTTGCGATGGATGATCCCTTGCATGGACCTCCCCCCTGCTTTCAGGGCGTACCCTACATTCTTTTCAGGGGGGGGGGGGGGGGGGGTGAGTTGTTGTCCGAATGCACTATCCTACCTGTAATTAGAAAGAAAGAAAACATTATTTGGGGGTGACTTTGTCTCCAAATTCGATGCTTTTGCCTAAATAATTCCCACTTCCCTCGAATATAGGTACTTGCAAATCTATCGGGAGTAGCGGGGGATGCTGCAACCCCTTTAGCCCCCCCCCCCCCCCCCCATCGATGGTTACTCTAGATACGCCGCTATGGACAGGGAGAAATCAGGGGAAATCCTGGATGCAAATTCAAGGATCCAGTTTGGCAACACGCCCCTTTCTTCCTACACTGCTTATAGTTATTGGAACTGACCCTTTGTCTTTATATGATCTTGTTTGTGTAATACAAACAGGATATGTATGTTTGTTTGTAGGTATGTAGGTGCATTGTGAAAATAGAAATACATTCAAGTCAGAACAAATCGAATCGTTCGTTTTGTTTCCGATTCATTTGCAATTATAACTATTTATTATGTCATTTTTTTTATCAATGCGGTTTATTTGAAAACAACACAGTAGCCCTTTCAAGATCGGGAATTGTGTTTTAAAACATGATTTGTGTGTACTTTAATATGATTAAAATGGCCATCACCCACTCATAATACCAACATCCATTTAAGCTCCCAGAGTATATGGTTGTTATTCTGCATTTATTCACTTTAAAAAAATCTAAATCGTCACATTTATGTATTATTCTAATATCATTGTTTTCTCATGTATATGTTTGGAAAGACGGAACGTGCGCTATATTATAAGTATCCACTATTATTATTGATTAGTATACGTTTTGAACATAAACATTCACTAAAGTCCCATTTCAGTTCAGGTTTCAGTTTTCATTTTAGTCAGGAATATTGATGGGTCAAATTGTGTGACACGTTCAAGCTCATGAGATTGCCTAGTGATTAAATAAGATATATATAATTAAAACTACCATGTACAAATCAAAGACAGAAATGACGGCATGCGCATGACCAGTAGCAATCACGTACGACACACACAACTCTCAACAAAGTTCAAATCGTCATGACTTTTTTGTTGCTCAAATTTTCTCTACTTATTCCTCTTTTCAATTAATATTCTTTCAATGCAAACAACATTTTCTACGTTAGGGTAGAATAGTACATTAACTTAGCAGTAGCATTGCGTGGTCGCACTTATTAGGGGCCACGCGGATGATGGGGGGGGGGGGGGGGGGGGGGGGGGGGGGGGGGCGCACACCTATGTATTTCTTCATTTTACACAAATTGTCTGATGTTTTGGTATTGTTTTTGGCAACTTATTTGAGGGGGTTACGTGCCTCCCCCCCCCCCCCCCACCCTCCCCCCTCACCCGTAGCTTTGCCACTGTAAATGTGTGTCAAACTCATACATAATGAGTGTCGGTTGGTTTATCCGATCATTTATTGAAATTGTATTCATAATTTATATCCATATATACGGTAACTGACTTATCATAAGTCGGTTTTCGGGGGAAATAGGGGAATTTAATTGAATTGAATTGAAAATCCGGGGAAAAGTAGGGCACAGTTTTGACACGTATAATAATGCTAGCTTTCGCTTTGCTTCGTTCAATTGGTTATTAAAGAACTTAGTAGATTTATTTGGGTCTGTTAGTTTTTATTCGTTCTTTTCTCGGCGGTTAAATGAAAAAACCCTATGTCCCGGGTGACTGTCTAGTTAATCACAGACAGAGGGGGACCACGGTAATTTTTCTTTTATTTAATATATTAAAGGAATTTAGTAACTTCGTTGGCATGTGCATAAAGTGATGAATGGGTATCTGAGTATTGTGTTAAAATGTCACGTTAAAGGAACTACAGCGTCTAGATGGCCTAATTTTCACAATTCGGTTCTCTATACGTAATTTTTCCCGAAGAAAAAATAATTTGGCAGTCATTTCTCATGAAATCAATCAATTTTGGGGTAATTAGTAAATATCTAATTGTCCTGGGAACGCCCCTTTTAAATCGCCAAAATGTGACGTCATCTAAAGAACGGACTAGTGAACTAAACGCGTCATGACGTAAGCCCATGAATTGTCAATCACATGTCAATCACGCTGTCGATTCCGGACCCTAAATGTGGGTGGTGAACTGGCTGCTAAGTGAGATTTGGCATCAGACAATTAGTCTTAAATCATTACTGTGTTTATTTTCATGGATTTTTTTTTCGGCAGACCTATGTTTCAAGTCATCAACTATGGAATAAGTGTCAAAGTACGTTGTATTCTTTAGGTCCTTTAAATGGCCGAGTACTGAGCAAAAATGCAAAGTGATATTCACTAACTTATTGCACTAATTTGTACAAAGTTATACCTTTCAGTGGGTAATAAAATCCAAACACTTCAATCGTAATCTATTCGAAAAAACGAAACCTGTTCCATGCTTATATTGGTAATACGAATACAACAATATATGGTTTGAGAGAACCATAAAGTTCTAAGTAAGATTTGTGGAATTGGACAACATTACTAGATCCTTTTAAAACGGTTTTATATTGTATTTATGTTGTGCAATTCCATGTATATTTTAAACACGCTTATGATTCATCAATAATTTGAATGAAGAGAGATGACTCGCGTCACTAGAAAACAATGGGATTCGGTCCTGTGGGTACGTGCCCCCCCCCCCTTTTTTTGGGGGGGGGGGGGGGTGGGGCTGACCTGGGAGGTGTTTTCACAAAGATCCTAAGTTGCACTTAACTCTAAGTTGGACTTGAAAAGTATGGAAAGCCGGTTGTTTTTTTTAAACAAATTATACAATTCCTGTGTTGTTTCAATTCATAAATATGTTTTTTTATTATCAAAGAGATTTCATATTTTCATGTAAAATTTATGAAATTTATGAAAATACTTACATAACAAAAAAAATAGATATTGTTACAAGGCTACAAATGGCTTAACATAATTGTTAAGTCCAACTTAGAGTCAAGTTCAACTAAGGATCTTTGTGAAACACCCCCAGGACTCTTATTCGACGAACTAACAATTCGCTTTTTGCAATTTAACTTTAAGTTATGGTGGCCTGGGAAGAGGTGAAAAGCAAATCAATATCCAAAAATATAATAATCTTAATAATTGGGAGGGTGTAACCCAAGCCATCATGTATGAATGATATGCTACTCTCAACCGGGCAGGAATTTACTCCATAAAATGTTTATAGATGCGTCTAGTGCATGCAGTTGCACAATTTAAGTGAACATTATAATAATCCCGTAGTAAATATATACATGTATAAGGGCACCACCAATGGCTTGTAGACCATCATAAAAGGTTCAAATCTAGCGCCTATACAGGATACACTTTTGTATAAATAAATACCATTGATAAATCATCTCTAAGCGCTTTACACCATTATTACCCCAACATATCGATAACATGCAAACCAGCACACATCTCTATTCCCTGGAGAGCATTCCTTCCAAGCGGCTCATGGGCATTGGAAGGTCATTCACAGTCACACGAAGGTTTTCACCTCCTACCGGGTCCCCATTTATATACCTGCAAGGTTTCTACCTATAGCAGCAATAGCGGATAAATTGCTGAATGACAAACGCGGTGGGCTGTGTTTGAACTCGGTATCTCACGATTGGAAGGCACACGCTCTACCAATCTTGCCACACCACATCAACTTCCTCCACCTTCTCTGTCCTTCGCCTTCCTCGGAGCCTCACCCAGCTTCAAGTTGTAATCCTCGCATCTTGTTATATCAATTATCAAGGAGGTATATCAGAGACGTTCATATACTGTATGCTACCTCCTTCAAGGAAGTGCTCTTTGGATACTGTATAATATGCCTGCCTCGTTTTCCTAATGTATTTACTGATCCCTAATCACGAAGAAGGCTAATGGCCTAGTGGCCTCGCATACTGCGTGCGTCGTGAATGTTCTATTCATTATCGCCATAGGTTAGTGACCGGGACACCCCCCTGCTTGTACCCTCCATGCCTCTCTCCTCTCTCACTGAAGAATACATCCTTGCGAATATGAACATTTGAAATTCGCCGAAAATGATATGATTCGCCTGGAGAAATACTGACAAAAGTGGGGCCTTACAAAATAATGGTAACAAATGCTTACTTCAATGATTAAATTTGCTGAATTTCTTGCGCATCCTTTGCGAATGTTACACGAATGCCTTTGCGAATGTTAAAATTGTAGAACGATCTCTAAAAATGCCTTGCCATCAATAAGTATGACTTGCGATTGCTTACGAAAATGTTAAGAAAACAATGAGAATAATGGCTAATTTTTAAGGAGCATTTTCCTAATATTCGTAAACACCCATGAACGACCGCGAATGCTTATAAACGTCTAGTCTGGCGATCACCTTGATAATAATTCATTTTTATATAGCGAATTTCCAATAAAATAATGATCGATGCGCTTTGCAACCTCTCCAATAACCTACAGCAAAAATAAATATGTCTTCAAATTTCTTTTAAAAATGACCTTCGGATCATTGCTAATTGGTGGCGAATTGCATTCGTAAGCCCATTCGCCACCATATTCGCCTCTATGTGAGAGCAGCATTACAATGCCAGTGTTGTTATGTCACTGGATACAGATTGTGATTAGATTATGAATGCCTCATTTTTGTACACCTCGGGCAAATGACTGCTTCATTACGCCTGATGTATATCATTTAAAGGGATCTGATAGTAACATTCAAAATCCACAAAACTTAATCAGAACTCTATATCGGTTCTCTCATACATTACATAGTACCTATAGAAGCATGGAACAGGTTTTTATTTGTCGAGTTTCATTTTCGTTAAAATATATTTACGATTGAAGTTTTCGGATTTGTATTTATCCACCGGAAAGTTACGACTGTTTACAAAGTTAGTGCAATAAATTAGCGAATATCACTATTCATTTTCGCTTACGTATTACTTGGCCATATAATATCTATTTAACGTGTAATGTTCACATTACATTACTCAGTGGACATACCAGATCACAACACAAGTACACATTATATCAACCATTCATCTTTTTTTTCACATGTCAACACAGTTACTAGATCCCTTTAATGCCTCATGTTGTCCACCTTGTGCAAATGACTAACTCATTACACCTAATGTATATCATTTAGAGGGAACCAACACCTCAAAAATTCGTATTTCGTATAATTATTATACCCTCCACAAAAAGAGCAAAATATACTTTTAAAGAATTTTGATAATGATAATGATGATGGTAATTATTATGGTGATGGAGAAGTAGTAGTAATAATAATAATAATAATAATAATAATAATAATAATAATAATAATAATAATAATAATAATAATAATAATAATAACGATGATAATAATAATAATAATAAAAATAATAATAATAACAATAATAATAATAATAATAATAATTTATATTACTTTCTATGCGAATTATTATATTTTTAGAATACAACAATGAAGAAAAAAAACGGTATACATACATTAGGATCTCATTTGTATTCTTTGCCGCAGTCCTCTTTATGTAATATTTCGATTATAATACCTGCAAAATACTAA
>JBAMJV010013927.1:0-38320 GCA_037951105.1 Echinarachnius parma
TCAACTTTAAAAACTTAGTTTATTAATTTGATACAATTTATAGGTGGAAAATGTGATTTTACATTGCTAGGAAGTACTGATGATGAAGGGAAATTTGTTTTTACGTCCAATAATGTTGCACATTACAAACAATAAAGGTGACTACTGTAGACAGGTGACCTCTATAAACATGTTCCATATGTACTTCTCACTAGAGGATCACTTTTGGTGGTCAAGTAGGTTGGCTGCTATAGACAGGTGTATCCACCATAAAGACAGGTTTGACTAACTTGAGAAATTAGCCTAGAAGAAATCTTACTGATGAAAACATTGGTGTTTATTAGTGAAATAAGTAAATAAACCCCTATTATCCACCAGTGCGCTTGAGTAACAAATCTAGAGAAATCTTCCAAAAGAAAAATATGGATGGTTGATGAAATAATCTGCTAAATTGTAGCTACAAGTCAGAGCTTGGGCCAATGAAGAAAAAAGGTCATTTGGGATGACTACTTTTAATAATCAGGCATCACAAGCCAAAATATTTGGGATTTCACTAAAAAATATGACAGAAAATTGCCAACAGACTAAAAACTGTTGCACTGAATTCTATTTACATGATGATTTTACATTAAATACATAAACATCATGAATAAACAATTGATATAACTGAACTACCCAGCAGTATAAAATAAATAAAACAAATAAATAAATAAATAAATAACAGTATGAAAATCATAAACAAATTTGTTTTCAAAAAAATCCATCCAACAGTAGCATGTATCCTCCTAATTCATGATAAATCATAAAATATGAATCTGTATTAAACATCCGGGAGAAACATGTATAATAATCTTCTTTTAAATCTCATATAATCGTATTTAATCCACTAATGGGTATGAAATCCCTTTATAATGTGGTTTGTAATATATTCACCCATTGCATATAATTTGATTTTGGTATAACACACATTCTCCAGTCTATGTACAAGACAAGAAAGGGTTATATGAAACTAAAATATATAAAACTAGAAAGGAACAAAAATATCATAATCTAACAACATAAATCATAAACCAGTAAGAGCATGTTAGTATCAAAATCTCCCAAGAAGATTGATTAATTAAGTTTATGAATTTTTAAAAACTTAATGGGATAGGGATGATTTTTTTTTTAATCTAATTTAATACGCTCAAGACTCTTAATCATGGGGCTTATACTTTATATCCATATTAGCAGGAAAAGGGATGATATTAAAAAGGGTAAGAGTTACTTTTAAATCTACTAACATAAATCAAGAAAGTAGTCATAAGGCTTGTAACATGACTTTGAAGTCTGGAAACTACCAGAAAGAAGGTCTGTATATTTCAAATATAACCATGAAAATCAAAAGCTATCTTTGAGATTATATCATATCTGACTATGGAAATCAAGGTTTGTTATAAAACAACAACAAACAAATCACAAATATAGCAACCATTGTCTTATCTCCATCCTGGACATTTTAGGATTCTATTATATATTTGATAAATCATGGAAAATAGTCTAGCGTTTCTTTTAATAAAGCCATGGAAATTAATCATATGGTGAGTTTTTGTGATTTACAGGTTTGACTTTTGAAATCAAGCCCAGTATTCAAGGAACTTGTATCATATTTTGTAATTTATTGTGTCTATTGTGGCCAATCTGGACAAGGCACACCTATCATCCAGCCTCATCTGTTAGCCAATGGTCCCTGGTGTGCTATAGCTATATCTCAAGGAAATGGTCCAGAACAGTTTGGCACCCCCTTTGTACATTCTGTCTTACTAACACACGAACACTTTTTTTTTAAAGCCCACAACAGGTTTGCATTATAATTTTTGAAATATGAAATAGTAAAGAAATTGGCAACTATTCCAGACTGATTGCCATTAAACTTAAAATAACAATGTTCAATAATTTCCCTTCCTCACTGAATTTATCTGGATGTTTCTTTCCATTCTACCATCAATCATACAGCCACATCGGTTGGCCACTGGTCCCCGATGTGTCCTACGCTAGAGGACCTCTCAAAGAAATGGACCAGAACCATTTGTACCATGCCCAGACAGTCCACAGCTCACTGTAATAACCTTCATAACCTAACAAAGACCAGGGATATGACACTCCCATGTCCCTGCCAAGACTTTCAAGGAAAAGAAGATATTTTATTGTTGGCTTTATAGCATCATATTTTGTGATACAGCCACAGCTGTTGGCTGCTGGTCCCTGGAGTGCTGTCTGCTGGAGACCCTCTCAAGGAAATGGTCCAGAACCCTTTGAACCCTGCCCAGAGACTGTTCACTGTAAATGCCTCCCTTTGATTCACAAAGTATCCACAACTGTCAAGGAAAAGACATTTTGGGGTGGTGAAATTTATAATATCATATTTTGTAAGATCTATCTTGGGACCACAGAACCCACTCCATCACACCTCCAACCTCAGCTGTTGGCTGCTGGTCCTCAGAGTGTAGTATGCTGGAGACCATCTTAAGGAAATGGTCCAGAACCCTTTGAACCATTAAAGACCCTTTTCTCCTGATTTTGTTTTGGCGATTAAAATGTATCCATGACTTTGAAGGGAAGAAGATTTTTATTATCATATTTTATATGATTAATTTTGAGACCACAGGACTCGCTACATCACTCATACAACCACAGCTGTTGGCCAATCATCCCTAGTGTGCTGTCTGCTGGAGACCCTCTCAATGAAATGGTCCAGAACCCTTTGAAGCTCTAAAGACCATATTCTCCTGTGTTCATCTTGGTGGTTCAAAACATATCCATGACTTTGAAGGAAAAGATTCATATATCCTTTTGTCTTGTCTTTCTTTATATAGCATCACATTATAAACCCACTGAATAGATGTTGCTTCTAACATGGTGCAACCACAAACCAAATGTATTAGAACCCAGTCTCGCTACATCACTCCTTCAGTGTCAGATGTTGGCCACTATACTAGTCCCTGGTGAACCATTGAAGAAGTATCCTATTCTCTTGTTAATATCAATGACTTTGAAAGCAAAGAAGAGTTTGGGGGGCTTGACTTTATAGTTCAGAATATCATATTTTGTATTATGATAGTTTGTTTAACCATGGAACTCACTACATCACTTATCCAGCCATAGCTGTTGACCAATGGTCCCTGATGTGCAAAGAAGAGTTGGGGGGGGGGGGGGGTCTTGACTTTATAGTTCAGAATATCATATTTTGTATTATGATAGTTTGTTTAACCACGGAACTCACTACATCACTTATCTTGCCACAGCTGTTGACCAATGGTCCCTGATGTGCAAAGAAGAGTTGGGGGGGGGGGGGGGGGGGCTTGACTTTATAGTTCAGAATATCATATTTTGTATTATGATAGTTTGTTTAACCACGGAACTCACTACATCACTTATCTAGCCACAGCTGTTGACCAATGGTCCCTGATGTGCAAAGAAGAGTTGGGGGGGGGGGGGGGTCTTGACTTTATAGTTCAGAATATCATATTTTGTATTATGATAGTTTGTTTAACCACAGAACTCACTACATCACTTATCTAGCCACAGCTGTTGACCAATGGTCCCTGATGTGCAAAGAAGAGTTGGGGGGGGGGGGTCTTGACTTTATAGTTCATAATATCTTTTTTTTGTATCATGATAGTTTTTTAACCATTGAACTCATTCCATCACTTATCTAGCCACAGCTGTTGACCAATGGTTCCTAATGTGCATGCTGGAGGAGACACTCAAGGAAATCATCCAGACACTTCAAACCTTCTCATCAAGGAGGCCATTCCCTGTTCATATTATCCACCTTTGGTCTCTTTGTTCTGGATCTGGATCTGGATGTGATACAGTGCAGGACCTCAAGGTTTGATGCAACCCCTGTTCCTTCATTCTTTAAATTTTCTTATTCCTCCCAAGTTCATTTGATTTATTTCTTAATATTCTTATCCCTGCCTTTCAATTTTCATATTATTTTCTATATTATCTTATCTGTACATTCAAATTTATAATTTCTACATAACTAACTTTGACTTCCACTCATCTACTTACTCATGGTTTATTTTGTTTAAGGCCCGTTCACATATCACCGGATAGCGTAAACGTATGTCTGATGGAAAGTAAAATCTTCAATCTGTTTGTATGCGTTTCTTGTCCGTTGGTTGTCAGGCGATGTACGTCGTTTTATCCGGCAGGATGTTTTGTACATGAAGCAATGGAGACGACTTTCACCACCGGATAATTTGATTTAGAAAATGTTCAATTCGTGGGGCGTCCGTTAATGATATCCGGCGATATGTGACCAGGCCTTTACTTCAACACATACACAGTTCAATACCCCTCCCATAAGCGTGGGAATATACATGTACATCCTGTCTGCCTATTCCCTACAATATATCTCGAGATACCTCTCCTATTCCCATCCTAACTATCAACTGAACTTTCCAGTTATGAAATTACTTCCTGGGGAAGCATAATTCATTTTTATAGAGGGTATAATCTCATGCTCCAGCCCCCCTTAGGATGTCAAGTGCACCGTGCTTGATAGCCAAAGACAGGTGCATCTGTACGGTCAATGAACAGTTTATCCTCAAGTGTTCAACTTTATTTTTTGAAAAAATTATCATCATGATATATAATTTTTGTTTTTATTTGAGAGCTCTAAAACAATACAATCAGCAATTTGGCCAGCTCTTTTAATATATATACTTATATAGCGCATAATGGTCAAAATTACTCTCTATGCACTTTATTATACATACTAAATTAAATACACAAAATATATTACATATCATATTTTATGAAGTCAATAGATGTTTCTGATCACCAAAATTGTTTTATGTGCATCACAGCAGGTAGGTCAATGAACAATTTGTCTCGATAATTTTGGTTTAATTGATCTATAAAATTACATATTTCTTATTCAGTGCTATAAATGCAGCACATACATTCAGGGTTACTTATAAAGGATGATATGAAATTGATAGTCTGCAGTCATAACAAAAACACATAAAAGAACAATCCATAAAATATTATACCCCAGAATCTTCACTGGGAATGCTGGTATGAAATATGAGACCCTCTCTTAAAGGGACTTAGTAACATTGTCCAAATCCTCAAAATAAAATTCTAATTCTGGCGGTTCCCACCTTGTTGTATTCATATTAACAATAAAATCACGGGACAGGTTTCGGTTTTTCAAATTTCCCTTTCGTTACAAAGATATGTATGATTGAAGTATTCAGATAAGAAAAACTCCGGGCGAGTTTTTCTTCTGTGTACAAAGTGAGTGCAGTGAGTTACTGAATATCACTTTGCATTTTCGCTCATTACTTGGCCATACAATGTCCATTTGACTTGAAATTTTCACACAATACCCTGTGGACATATGAGATAACAACAATATACATTGCATCAACCATTCATCACTTTTTGCACATGTCAACAAAGTTACTAGATCCCTTTAACCCATTGAGAAATTATTAGATGTTTGTATGACATGTACATGTATACAGTTGGCATAGCATGGTCAGACTGGTTAGGGGGTGGGGGTGGGGGGGGGGAGCACACCTTATGTTTTTCTTTGTTTATTCAAAAATGTTCTCCCTATGTTCTGTCAAGTATAATGCACATCAGAATAGAATTTCTAGACTGATGGCGCAATTTAAATGCTGGTCTACTATTATTATTATTATTATTATAATTATTATTGTTATTTTTTCCTCCAAATTATTTGGAGAGAGGGGGGCACAGGCCCCCATCACTCCCCCCCCCCCAGCTAAGCCACTGCATGTTTATCCATAAACTCAAGCCTGCATACATGTACGTTCAGGCCCAGTGATGAATGGGCTAACTAACATTGAGTCATTGCCCTTGCCTATTAGTATTACAAGGGGATTCAACAACTTATTTCCCGCAAAAATTAATTACATATTTTGTTACAATACCGGCAATTTTTACTAAACCATTTGAGACGATAAAACAGGAAACAGATATTAAAGCAAGAAGATTCGACAATCTTTTTCCCCAAAACAATAATAATTGATACATTTTTTTTACAATACCAGCAATTTTTACTGCACCATTTGAGACAATAAAACAGGAAACAAAATATAATATGAAAGCAGGGCATGTTCAGAAGCAGGTGCAGCAGTTTATGGAATATATATACAGGGGCTGAGGGCAACTTTGCCCTCTAGTTTTCAAAATAGCCTTCTGTAATCAGAAGGTAGCCCCTAAAATTACCATAGGGTATTGCGTGAAATATTTTGTGATATCCATCAGATTGAAAAAGTAGCCCCTTAAAACTAGAAATTAATTCTTTCCCTGAGGTGCAGCATACACAGTCACAGGTTACTCTGATATATATCCTCAATATCGACTACAAAACCAAAAGGAGGTCATCATATTAAAATTCCTCCAAATTGTCCTCTAACCTTCTCAACAAGACATTTTCAACACAGAACAGAGTATGAATATCAACAACAACACGCGCAAAATGATGCGTGACCAAAAAGGAAGATATTTACCTGTTTTGACCAAGTACAGCCAACAACGAACTGATATAACCTCAATATTGAATGGCATAGGAGGTTAAAGGTCAAAGGTTATTCCAGGTCATTGCCTTGTCCACTGCACAGGTCACTGGTTCCTCCCACAAAGAAAGGGTGCCTTTATTCCAACAGATCAGACTTTGTTTGGAGACAAAGGATGGGTTTATATTCCAAGTTGATTCCAGTTCCAAGTCAACTATGACAATCTGCAAATAAAAGGAAAAAGAACAAAATGGAGGCATATAATTTAGATTGAAAAGTGGATATCAGGAGGTAAACAAAAATGGAAGGATATAATTTAGACGACAACATGACTATCATTTATGACAACATCTTAGAAACAACCCCTGAAATTAATTTTCTATTTTACAAGAATTGTTGGCACTAGTAATATACAAATATCCATCTTCATTGTTTTGTAGAAATTTCAGCAATTAGATTGCAAGGATCCTGAATAAATACCATTGAAAGCAATGCTCAAATACTGAAGGCAATTACTCTGAGCAGTAGTTTTTAAACCCAAAAGCACGAACCCACAAAATCTCAGGTTATGATCTCTAGAGAACTATGTAATAAGAAATCAAACCAGATCCAACAGGTTAAATATTCATGAGCAGGAATTGTAAAGGGATCTAGTAACATTGTTCAAATCCACAAAACTTCATTAGAAATCTAGTGGTTAGCCTCTCAAACCTTGTTGTATTCGTATTACCAATAGAGGCATGGAACAGGTTTTATTTTGTTAATTTCCCTTGCATTAGAAGGATATTTACGATTATAATGTTCAGAGTTTTAACTATGCACTGGATAGTCATAACTGTATACAAAATCAGTGCAATTAGTTAGCAAGTTATTGCAAATATCACTTTGCATTTTCGCTTATTACTCGGCCATACAACAACCATTTAACATGAAATTTTTCACATAATATCAAATCACAAAAATACAAATTGTATCAACCATTCATCACTTTCTGCACACGCTAACAAAGTTACTAGATCCCTTTAAGATGACTCTGTAGAAAGTCTTTTGGGACTTGTAAGCTATAGAATGGGCCTGAAATCTACACGAGGATGGTACTTCACATGTTTAATATGTATTGGAATGCAATTTTGTACACATATCCTTGAAACGAATATATGAAATATCAAGTGTGCGGAGAAGAAGATTTTGAGAGCATCTCTTGACACGGACACTGATCGGGGAATTGACAAGGGGATTAGATAGGGTGTATCCCACATCCTATTTGAATTTCTGAATTTGGCAAAATGTCTGAATTTAGCATCTGCGAGCCTCCAGGATAATCCTTTTGGATTCCTTATCCAGAAATCTCTAGTGGACAGTGTCAGTTCGTTCTCCTCCTCTTCCGCCGACTTTTGGCTTCTACATCTTCCCCTTCATATCATTTTGGATATGATGACACACGCAGTACCCCGGTGTACCGTTGTACCCCGGTATCCCGCGTTGTGTAGCGCCGTCTTGTGTCCACCCGAAGTACAACCGTACCGCAGAGCAATCATGGAGGCCGCTGGTGTATTGCGTTGTGCATGCAGCGCTTGTATGCACGCTACCCCGGCCGCAAAGAGAGCATTTTGAACGTAAATAAAGCATAACAAAAATAATTTCACACTCTTTGGTACCCCAGTGTACAGCCCTGAAAATAAATAAATAATTAAACAAAATGGCGGATTTTCATTTGGTACCCCAGGCCAGGGTTCCATTTATGTCATCATATGTTCATTTTGTACTATTAGAAGTTCTTTTATCTATATTCAGCCCTCCTGTCACAACTTTTTTACTAATGGCACAGTCAAGCAAGAACATTCTTTTTTCTCAACTTTTAGTTTTATGCCCAATTTAACTAAAATTAATGACACCTTATGTACAAATATAGTGTTAAATATCTACTACTGACTACTACTGACGAGGCAATACATGCCAGATGCCAAAATGTGTTGTTTTAGTTGTCGTTGATGCCCGAGCAGGCCACCAGAAAAGGATTGTCATACATTTCAGCTGGCCCAAATTCAAGTTTACTCAACCTGGGCCAATGGGCTAGTGTAAGTGCTATTGTCAAGACCTGGTTCTACAGAGAAGCCAAGACAGTTTAGTTTAGAGGTCCATGTCCTGATGGCTAGATATATACAAGCAAGTACAGAGCCCTGTCACTAAAGATTCACATATGTTGAGGATATATGGGGGATCAGGGGACCAGTCTCTCAGTGTATGTTTAGCCAAGGTGGCACACATGAATTTCCATGCAAGCATGGCTATAAGTTTTGGACATAGATCTGCTCGGGAAAACGATACAAGGTGTTTGGTGTGAACTCTTCTAAAGTAACCTATATCATATGTGTCTCCTTGGATTTGAGTTAAAATTCTGAAACAGTCCTGAAGAATTTGTTTTAATCTACTTTGATATTTTCCTAATCAGTTCTAATTGATTAAATCAATTAGAATATAATTATTACTAAAAAACAAATGGTAACTTATTTGACAATGAACCTTAGCAAGTTAAGTCTGGGTATATGCAATGATTGACTCAAATCTTAGAATATGATATCAAAGATGATATTTCTTAGGGCCAAAGTTGATGTGTTACATTTGATGAATATTAGTCATATGAACAACAACTTTAAATATAGTATCGAAGGCAATATTTCTCTATGCTAACAAATGCATGATGTGTGGCCTTTGATGAGATGACTCATAATGACAATCAAAAATAAAATTGAGACAATAAATAATGATAAGACCAGGTGGGCCTGAATACCTCCCTAGTGTGTGTCTACTGAAAACAAAGCATGAATAACAGAAATAAATCACTTTGCAACAATGCACTTTAGTGCTGTCTGGGGCTGACTGGTAATTTTGTACTTGCTAGAAGACCCCCCTCCCCCCCAACTTTGTTTTATTTGTTGTTGGGCCCCCCCCCCCCCTTCCCCATAACCATTACCTAGTCAAGAAGATTGGTTTGCTTCGCCCACGATGCTCGCCCCGCCCTGCCCCGCCTCATAAAAATCATAAATTTGCATAGAGTTCAATGCAAAACAAATGTTTAAGTTTTATTTTCATGTTGGCAAGCTTGAAAAGTAGCCCCCGAAAAATGAATATTTTTTTTTTTTCCTGAAGTGTCTGGATGATTTCCTTGAGTGTCTCCTCCAGCATGCACATCAGGGACCATTGATCAACACCTGTCGCTAGATACGTGATGTAATGAGTCCCGCCACACATAGGAGGCCTGACAAAATGCTACCCCCCCTTTCCTTTATTTGTTGTTGTTGTTGTCCCAAGGAGGTACGGCTAACCTTAAATACCTCCTTGGTTGTACGTGTAGCTATTAATTAAGATGGCATTTCTCACTACTTTTTTTTACCAGTCCTGAATGGGTTAACTTGATGAGAACAAATTCCAAGATACACCCCGTGTTCACACACAAAAATTTCATTGTATAGCTAATCAGGAGCTGACTAAAGAATCAGCTCCTGATTAGCTATACGACGGAAATTGTGTGTCTGAACGCTCACTTAACAAAACGTCGTATAGCTAATCATGATTAACGAAACAGCGGTTTGAGCATCGTTCGTACGTGTGTGAACGTTCGGGTAGTTTAGTGAATCATGATTCTTTATACGACGTTTCATTAGTCATGATTCTTTAGTCATGATTAAGGGATGAAAATTTTTGTGTGTGAACACGCTGACATATATTCTGCTGGAGTACTTTCCTTAATGATTAATAAAATACATAAAATGGGTTAACAGTTAAACTACCCACCATTAACCCGTTCAGGACTGATTGATTTTGCTATAACATGTATTTTCCATATACCCTAGCCCGAGCATATTCGGGACCAGTCCTGAATAGGTTAAGACTTCCACGCAGGCAGAAACTCATTGTTAAAGGGATAGTTGAGTTTTGGTAGAGAGGGCGTTAGACTACTTTTTTTTTGTGAGGTAATGAAAAACTTAGTGTAAAATTTGAAAGAGCATAATATTTAAATAATAAAATCATCTTTGTTTGATCAAAATCGGTTCAGAGATGGCTGAAATATCCATAAATATAACAATTTGTAATAAAGCTGGGGCCCCAGGTTTATTAGAGAATTTTGAACCAGCCGTTACAAATTCAAAAAAATGCTTCCTCTTTTCAAAAAGTTACAAAATAGGTATTTAAATAGTTGTTGGTTATTTCTCTATCTAATCACTATTTCAACAAAACATCACATGCACAATATTTTATTCAAAATGGTTGAAACCGATGAGTGTTTAGAGAGCGCCCTCTTACGTTTTAACGGCTCTTTTTGAATGATAACATGATCTTTACTACGTCATTTGTAATTTTGTGTTCCTTTCTAGTTATTCATGTAACTATTAGTTTGTAATGCAATGATGCAGGTTTTGGTTACTAAAATTCAGTTTCACCAAAACTGTACTCTCCTAATACCAGAACTCAACTATCCCTTTAACTTTGCACGCTGCCATTGAAATATTCTAGAGATCAAAATAAAAAGGAGTTAAAAGTGCAAAATTAAAAACCAAGAGAAACAGGTGAGTTAATATCCCACTAGAGGGGTTGTAGTCCCACGTGTTACATTTCATGCTGGATCACTGACCACTGCCATGGTCGCACGCAGGATTACCAGACCCATTATGGGAGCTCTCCGAGGAGACTGGGGATATTAAACGAGGTCACGCTAAGTTGGAATCTTGAATGGAATGGGAATGGTTAAATCCTCTTTCAATTTACGTCTTTCCTCCAGTTCAAAGTATCTTTGATTCTGAACTTCCCTCCCCTCTTTGATAATATAAAATTGTTATTGTCCTCCTTTTCATCTTCACTCTTTCTCCCATACCTCTCACCCTCTCTGTTCATCTCTCTATATCTCTCATTCTGTGTAGCTTTTCTCTCTGTTATTTTCTATATCTTGGTTCCTCAGATTGTATCTTTCCCTTTCTTTCACTCAATATCTTTATTTCCTTTCCTTTACTCTCCTCTGACCATCCCATTCTGACTTTCTTGTACTCTTCATTAGGCCCCCCCCCCCCCCCCCCAAAAAATTTTTTTTTGTTGGATTGGAGTAACGGGCAACCAAACATTAGGGTAGGTACATGTAGGTAGGGTTTTTTTTCTTCTTTTTTTTTTTTTCTTTTTTTTTTCAGGATTCGCACAAATACACAAAAACACACATATAACACACAAATAACACATATCGCAAAATTTTTTATTTTTATTTTAAAATGTAAAAAAAAAAAATTTAATTTTAAATTTTTTTTTTTTTTTCTTCTTCTTTTTTTAAATAAAAATAAATAAAAAATCAGAAAAAACCTTTAGGGTCGGGCGGGTTACGCCAATCCAACCATTTATTTTTCATGGCCTTATCTCTCTACTCATAACAATGAGTTACTAGTGGAATCAATACAAACTCCTTGCTCAAATGGAGGAGCTAGGACTAGAGTTATAATGTATAATTCTTTGACTATAAATCCCGGACAGAATATCTTTAAGTTCACGTATATACCCAGGGCTGAGAATTATATGCGCATGTGAATGTATGAGTACGTCCTGTGCTTCTGACAGGCAATGATTCTTGTGTCAACTGGATTCATTTCTGTTTTGCATTCTCTTAGGGGGAGGAGGGAATGACAGACTGAGGGCAAACAATATCAAACACAGAGAATAAACCAACTGCAAGGAGTCGGAGAGAAACATTTACAAATATTCCACAAGAATGAAAGCACTAAAAAAATACACCATGCCCTTTCCAGCCAATGACGTTATCACTCATTCCATTTTGCTCTGAAAATATTTTTTTGTACCGACAAAGTTCTAATCCATCACATTTTTTTTCTGCTCGCATGTACAGTGATTCATGCCCCTGAACAGTGGAAAGCACATATATGCCAGCACAATTTAACCCATTCAGGACAAGGCCAGGGTAAAAATTAATATTTTGGGGCTACTTTTCAAGCTGGCCCTGCATGAAAAAACACTCCAAAATTGTAATTGCATTGAACTCTATTAAAAGAAATTTTTGGGGGGGAGGGGGGCTCTTTTTGGCATAGCGGGGACAAATTCTCCCAAGCCCCAGTTTATTTTTTTCACTGGACTAGTCCTAACTCAGACTGGGGTCTACGGAGAATAGAGAAATGCTTTGCAATATTACTCTGATCATGGACAAAAATCCAGAGCGTATACAATGTGTGCACCATCTCCATTCCCTGGGGAGCATTCCTTCCAATTAACCCTCTCCCTTAGAGTTTCTGAAATCCCCATAGACTTTGTACACAACCCATCCGGTGCCTGTAGACAAGGGGTTAACTCTTGGTCATTGAGGAAATCATGCATACAAAGTCGTTCCGCTTCTTACATATCCTTAAAGGTTTAAACTTTAAAGTCAGTTAAAAGTAATTAAACTATACAAATCTAAGAATTAAAGTCCAGAGCAAATTTCTGAGAACTATGACTAGACCTTGCTTACCATAGTAAAGATCTATTTCTTTGATATAAGACAGTCATCTATTGTCCACCAAGAACAGGACATTATTGTATAAAAGGTCAAGCCCATTACCACAAGTTTGGACTAGGGCTCACTTAGATCCAAAGATTAGGTCAAGGACTAAATACTTGAGACTTTGACTGGGCCTTGTTTGGCAAGAACATGACCACATATATGAAGAGGGATTCATATTTAGTCCCAAAATATGAAGTCAAGGTTTAAGATTTTAAGACTTTGAAGTAGACCTTGTTTGGCATAAGCCTAAGCCTCTGATGTTGCTTTCAAGCTGAGGGTTTTTTCATCGGATGCGTCCGGACGCATCCGATGAAACGGCCAGCATGAATGCTACAGAGGTGAAAAAGCCGATAGAATAGGCGATGAAAAGAAGAGAAATAGGCGATTAAATTCTCCTACTTTAGAGTAGGAGAAATTCTCTTTCTATCGGTGTCACTCCGATGAAACGGTCAGCTTGAAATGGTTTGGGTGAAAAATACCGATGAAAATGGTCAAAGGTCGTTCTTGTTCCGGCTAAAGCAGTGTAACGCGCGCTTTTTTCGGAACACGGCATGCGATAATATTATGCTGCGCCATAGCTAGCTCGTGTAAAGTGAACCTCGAGTATCGTGCACGTGTTTTTTGTTGACGTTTTGTTTACGTATAAATTGATTCGTTTTATTTATTTATTTATTAACGTTTTATTTCAACAGGGTTGCCCTTTCAGTTAAACAACTGATCTACCAAGGGGACCCGTTTTACTTGTATGTTGCATGAATATAAAGGTTTTAAAAAAATCAATTCATGAACATCGTTATAATAATATATTTATCATAAAGCATATATTTATATAACCAAATGATGAACAGAACAATATTTAAAACGGATCACTAACAAATTTATTGAAAGTATAGGCTAGTGGCTTTTTTTTAATCAACAATTCTTCACTTCCGGCCGGTGAATGCAAAAGGCGATTAAATTCCCCTGCATAATGAACGCGACAGAGTGGAAGTTGCGAGTTCCCCGTTGTTTACATAAGAAATTCCATCGGTCTTTTTCATCGGTATTTTCATCAGTAATGTAAGCTTGAAAATGGTATGAGAGGAAATGTATGGTCTACAAGACAGGGGTGTTGTTAAAAAAGAAGAAGAAATCATTACAACAAACATGGAACAGGGACTAAAATGAGACCCAGAGTGAAGTAAATGTTTTTGGTCTAATAATATGATAGTCAAGTCAAGGTCTAAGATTATCTAACTTTGAATCAGGCCTTGTTTGGCATAAGCCTAACCCTCTGGGAGGACAATTATGGTCTACAAGACATGGCAATTTTGAAGATTGAAGAAAGAAAAACATTACCACAAACACAGAAGTGGAACTGAAATAAGAACCCAGAGTGAAGTAAATGCTCAAAATTCTGCTTTTTGAAGACAAGCCCCTAGAGATGTGGGGTGGTATTCTAATATTTGTCCTAAGTCAAATTTCGTCCTAAGTCATGATTTTGTCCTAAGTGGTATTCCAATATCCTTCCTAAATATCCTCCTAAGTCACCTCCTAACTTTTGTCCTAACTTTTCTCCTAACTTTGAGGCAAATATGCAAATTTATGCAAATTAGCGACTTAGGACAAATTGGTATTCTAATATGCACTTAGGATGACATTTCTAGGACATTTCCTAGGATTGCCCTGACCCTGTCCTAACTCCCATATGTTGTGTACAAAACATTGCAGTGACCTACAAAACCCAGTGGCCGTTACATAAGCGCAGATCAATCTAGCGCGCACTGCACTTTCCTGGCGCAGATCAAAGACAATACAGCACGCGCATTTGCTCAGCTTTTACGCAAAGTGTCTTTAATGAGAGTTGCTATGGCTTCCCTCTCCTTTCTGATTGGATGCTTGTAAATGAAACAACATCAGTCATTGGCTGACATCTGCCTTGTGGGCGTGGCCAAAGCTTACTAATTTGCATTAAGATCATCCTAAGTCTAAATATTGGAATACCAATTTTGCACATCCTAAGCACGTCCTAACTTTCTGACTTAGGACAATATTTAGGACAATATTTAGGACAAATATTAAAATACCACCCGTGGTCTTTAAATAATCAGATACCAAAAATGTTGACCTTGTCATACTATACTTTTTTATATCAATGAAAGTAAGACGTCCCTGACATCTCTATATGATTGAGTCAAGAGGTATGTATTTTTATGTCATTTATAATGATTTTGTAGAAGCCTTTCCACTCATAAATGACGCATATATCAATCAGAACATATTTTGCTAAAACACATGCACATACCTTTCCATCAACAGCTCAAAACATGCATCCTTTTCAGATCAATCAAATTGTTTCCAATGGGTAAAAGCAGAAGCCTTTTCTATAACTTTTTAAATATTTAAATAGCTCATCCTGGAGAAATTAGTACATATATTTCAGACTAACAAATTGAGTGATATTAAATGAAGCATATCTGATGAAAAATCATATTTGAAAGGTATAAGCTGTTGAAAATCTGACTTAAGTCTGAAATGGTCTTTCTTACAAAGTAAATGGAGCAGGTAGGTGTCGCAGCACAATATTCACTTTGGTCACTTTACAGTAGAAGAAAATCCATCAATTATCTCTAAAATGTCACAATTTTTTATATTTGAGGAAACTAGCTTGATTCATTGTTCTGTAGGCTTTTTCATTGGCAATTATTCATTTACATCATCATGAATCAATGGCAATAACAAAACATAATCTAACAATGAAACCAAAATATATATTAGAATTTAAATACCTTCTTGATTAAACTGAAGAAATATCCACACACAAACCTAACAATTTATAAAATTCTCCCCACGCAAGAAAGAACTAAGCTGTAAAAGTTAGTCACTCACTATTAGCATATGGCAGAGCTAAGAGGTCATCTGTATTCCTCAAGGTGCGAACGACCTTCAAAACTTTGCTATTAAAATACAGCACTTGTGAGATAATGAAAGGACGAAAAACAAAGTCCACATCTAAAAGCAAGCCTTCTTTTTGTCTTGCATCTTTCCTCAAGTTGGGAGTTTTGAGGCATCCTTCTGGGCAGCGAGTGATACTGGAATGCGAGGACAAACATATCAACCTTGGAGGGAGGAGAAGGGGGCAGGCCGTTTCTATTTCTAGTTCATCTGAAGCTGAAATAGGAAAGGTATATTCACACTCATTTTTAGCTACATGATCCGACCTTTATACAAACTTTTGCCAACTTCTTGTTGTTCGGATTTTGCTGCGTTTTTTGTGTGGGGATAAAAATGAAAATATTTAAAAATACGGAAAATAAAAGTCCTCATTGTATCAACCCACAACCACACGAAGGCTGAAATTCATAAAGGAGATTAAAACATGAACTCTAGTATAAACCAACGTCCACATTCAAAGTAAGCTTCCTTCTTGTCTTGTGTCTCTCATCAAGTTGAGACTTTTGAGGCATCCTTCTGGGCAGCGAGTGATACTGGAATGCGAGGCCAAACACATCAACCTTGGAGGGAGGAGAAGGGGGCAGGCCGTTTCTATTTCTAGTTCATGTGAAGCTGAAATAGGAAAGGTATATTCGCAATCTCATTTTTAGCTACATGATCCAACCTTTATACAAACTTTTGCCAACTTCTTGTTGTTGGGATTTTGCTGTGTTTTTTGTGTGGGGATAAAAATGAAAATATTTAAAGGGATCTAGTAACTTTGTTGAGATGTGCAAAAACTGATGAATGGTTGATGCAATGTATATTGTTGTTATCTCATATGTCCACAGGGTATTGTGTGAAAATTTCAAGTCAAATGGACAATGTATGGCCAAGTAATGAGCGAAAATGCAAAGTGATATTGGGTGATATTCACCAACTCACTGCATTCACTTTGTACAGGGATGAAAATCTCGCCCGGAGATTTTCTTATCTGAATACTTCAATCATACATATCTTTGTAATGAAAGGGAAATTTGAAAAACCGAAAGCTGTCCCATGATTTTATTGTTAATACGAATACAACAAGGTATAAAGGAACCACTAGAATTACAATTTTATTTTGAGGATTTGGACAATGTTACTAAGTCCCTTTAAAAATACGGAGAAAAAAAAGTCCTCATTGTATCAACCCACAACCACACGAAGGCTGTCATTCATAAAGGAGATTTAGACACAAACTCTAGTTTAAACCAACGTCAACATTTAAAAGCAAGCTTCCTTTTTGTCTCCCATCTTTCGTCAAGTTGCAAGCTACTGAGTTTTGAGGCATCCTTCTGGGAAGTGAGTGATACTGGAATGCGAGGCCAAATGCATCAACCTTGGAGGGAGGAGAAGGGGGCAGGCCGTTTCTATTTCTAGCTTCTCTGGATCAGGAAAGGTTTGTTCGCACTCTTATTTTTAGCTGCGTTGTTAACCTTTTACACAACATGGTCTCTATGTTTCCTTCAGTCATCTTTCTAATTGTTCAGCTTTAATTTTGGTTGGTAGATATCTCATTTGGTTTACTACTACATGTATGTGATGCCTGAAACTTTCATTTCTCTTGGCGGGGCAGGCTGTTTCTATTTCTAGCTTCTGTGAAATAGGACAGGTCTGTTCACACTCTAATTTAAGATTTGTTTGTAATCTTACATAGCCTTTATGAAACCTTCAATCAAACTTTCTAGTTGTTGTGTTTTAAGTGGTTTAAGTTGAAATATCTCACTCAGTTTACAACTGATGCCTGAAACTTTATTTATCTTAGTTTATCTTGGAGGAAGAAGAAGGGGCAGGCTGGGTCTATATCTAGATTCTCTGAATTTAAAAAAGTCTTTTCGCACTCTCATTTTAGCTGCATGATCCGGCCTTTCTGAACACTGCTGTAAACTCATTGTTGTTGCTGTGTTTTTTATGTGTGAACTCCTAAGAAAAGTGTAGGGATGAATTCCAAAATACTGAAAAAATACTTGAAATAACAGTGAATAGTGGAGGTGTTGTGGCACGATCGGATAGGTGCTAGACTGCTAAGCACGGGAGCCGAGTTCGAACCCAGATCGATGCCGCCAGTACAGCACTAGTGTCCTTCAGCCTGGCACTTTATCCACATTGCTGCTCCCCACCCAGGTGCAATATGGGTACTTGGCATGCATGAGGGTGTGTAAAAAGCATGAGTGCACTATAAAGTAGCACCTGCTGGAATGCTCCCCAGGGAGTGGAGAAAGTGCACAATATAGTGCTGAAGTGTATATCAAATGGCCGAGTTGTACATAGGGGCCATTCTTCTGTTGTTTTGTGATCCATGTGTAAAGTTTCATGAAATATATGATTTACATTAAACAAAGACACTTTCATACTCATTTGCATAAATGTACATATTTCAATATTTTCCTAAAATCATAACCCAGAAAATAATCAAGATATCGAAAAGATAGTTAGCAAGCTTATTCTTCTCACTTTCCTGTACATGTTGATACCAACTTTGTAAAAATTGAACCTTTCATTCCTTTCTAAACCTGATATTATAAAATTCCCATTTTTCCATTCATATTGTACATGTCACACACATGACCACCCCAAAATGTCACACAGTGACCAGACGTTACCACATAATTAAATACAATAAAAAACAACGGTTTGATATAATTCTTATTCATTGCTATGTTTGTACTTACAGATCTATAATACTTGTCTGGTAATAAGATGAACATTATAGCTTTTCATATTTCAAAGGATTTCCCAAATGAAATTGAGTTATGAAAAAAGCACTCCGTGCGAAGTCACACACGTGACCCATGCCATTTGACCTCTGACATTGAGTAACGTAATCCTTATAAAATCTTTTGTGTTAAGTCTGAAAGACTTCAACATATTCAAGTCACATACAAAGTAAAAATCATTATACCTCTTATACTTACTGAAATATAAGCATCCTATTTCAAAATTTTTCATGTTTTGGGTCACACACGTGACCAAGAATGGCCCATAGTAATATTAGATGCAGGTCCCTCTGGGAGAACAGAGCAAAAAAAAACACTGAAGAGGCTAACCTGGATAAAGAAGACCACCAACCAAAAAAAAAATGGTTGACGAATGGATGGGGATATGCATGATGTATGTTCATATCTAAGGGAGATCAAGCCTGTGGTAATATTGGTCAATGTGTACTTGTAGTGGCATCATTACAGGGCAGGGGGGGGAGGGGGGGGGGGGGGAGGGGGGGGTGGGGACATGTGCTCCATATGCCCCTACCAATTTGACAAAAAGTATCAAACATCAGGGTACACATTCTTTTAACCCGTTGACTACGGGACCCGGGTGGGTTATGTACAAAGTCTATGGAGATTTCAGAATCTCGTAGTGAACGGGTTAAAATAAAGAAATACAAATAGAGTGCCTCCCAATAGTTAATCAGTCGAAACACACTACGCCGCAATATGCATTTGAGTCATGGATCCTACCTTTTGCTCTAATATTATACTACATGACTAAAAGTGCTGGTACACGCAAATGTTGTCCAGCATTTTACTTTAATATGCCATTTTAAATTTAGGTCATATGCCCAGCATTTTTCAGCTACTGGGTAACATGAGTTGGACATTACGGTCATGTCTGCAAAATTTCTAGTATCATCAAATTTATAATGTGTACATAAACATCTCATTAACTATTTAAGCCTTGAAATCTTTTTCAGAATAACCCAATTCCTCTAACTAAGCCCTAACCCAACTCCTCATGTGCTGGTACTGGTAGTAATAGCACTCTAATTGAAATCTGAAAATCCATATGTGCAAAATGTGCAGTATCCCATGCAAGAGCATTTCAATTTTGATCCAATTTGGGACCATTCATGAATGGGTAAAAAGGAGAATATGAACACTAGAAAGCATTCCTTATATTTCAAATACTTATTGGTTGCAATCATAGACAATTAAACTAGTATAATTTGCCCATCAAACTAATATTTTTGGACATGATAATGGAGGTTACCAAGTCCTTTTCAGAAGAATATTTGAAGTGTGGCAGTATAATGCAATCATGGCACACATGTAGTGATGTGTTATCTTGTCATTTCTGCTTGCATCATCCCACCCTCACTTCATTTCGCTAATGATAACCAGATCTTAAAGGGGACCACCAGGCAAAGAACAACACATAATTATATGTTTTGGTACCGTTTTGTGATATCAAATAGATACCCAACATTTTGCAAAAGGTTGTGTAATTCATAAACAAAGCAATCAATTACCACCACTTACGGAACCACTATTATTTCCTGGTTCCGTATGGGCCAAACATTTGCGAGTGCACCAATGCTATTCACGTGTACGTTTGGAGACAATAGAATCCCGGACGATTCGTTCGCTCTGGACAAAGTAGTCTTCGTACATGCAGACCCATGAACGCATTCTTTAGAATGGTGATGCGTTTTCCAATTATATATTTTTTTCTGGAAACATATTTTTGCGAGCTTGTTGGTGGAATGGACTACTAAAGATGTTACCTTTCATTTATAAGAATATTATTTGTGGGTGATGGTACCCTTTAAGATGACCCAAAATGTGAGATGACTAGGGTTTTACATGTATGTTTTCCCTTGTTTGTTTCTTTTCTTTTGTTCTTGAAAATAGTCTTGAATAGGTTGAATGGGGTCTGGGGGAGTTTATTTCAAGCGTTGCAGTATAATGTAATCATGTCACATGTGTAGTGATGAGTTATCTTGTCATTTCTGCTTACATCATCCCACCCTCACTTCATTTAGCTAATGCTTTCCAGCTTTCACACCTGACCTCAAAGGTGGAGTGACCATTGTCTTTACATGTATGTTCAAACCATTTTTCTTTCGTTATTTTTCAACTTAATGCAATAAAAAAGTCTTGAAAAGGTAGAATGGTGTCTGAAGGAGTTTAACTCGAGCGTCCGCAGTATGAATGTAATAATACCCCATGTCAGGTGATGAGTTATCTTGTCATTTCTGCTCACACCAACACAACCTCACTTCATTTAGCTAATGCATTCCAGCTCTTGAGATGACCCAAAGGTGGAGTGACTATGGAAGTTTGTTCAAACAATTTTTTCTCTCTTCTTTTCAGATTAAATAAGATATATTTTTACTGTATACACATTTGAAAGATCTCAATATATACTATACATGTATGTAATAGTATCCGTTCCATACTATTATAACACTTCCATCTTATAATGCAGGTTAATAAAAAGACATCAACTGGGGAGGGTTATGAATACTTCAACCTCTAGCTGTCAAGCCATTCATCTAAAACTCAAAACATATTTACCAAAGGGATTTCAACGTAACCTGACTTTATGCCAACATAAAACTGATCAATAATAATCAATATTTACACAAATTGTATCCTCTGATTTGTTGGTTCACTTTGCATGATTCATAAATCGAGTATTTAGATTGGTTCTGGCAGATTTGTTGTTGACCAACCATCCAACTACTAAAAAATGTATATTTGGTGGACATCTCTTGGTATTGGTGGTAAGGCTTCATAAAACTGATCTCAAGCAAATAACCCGATTAAAACGACGTCCTGAAAGAGAATGAGCTAAGTAACACATTTCACTTTATATTCTCCACTACATTTCTGTATCAAGAACAAAAGCCTTCAGGAAAAAATATACATTTATAAGCTATATTTATGTTCGATTTAATTTGAAACTGAATATTATAGGGAGAATTAAAGTGTAACTGGTCTGAATGACTAATACAATGTGGGGATCAATCCTTAAATAATATTTTTGTATAATACATTTCTGTTCATAATCCATTATCTTCAACTTAAAACATGTTCTACAAAGGAAATTATCATGAATATACATGTACATGTGTAACCAGACTTTAATCATGCTAATTTGAAAGTTATCTCCTGCTGATAAAGACAATCTCATCACCTGCCATATATTACATGTTATTTCCCATTATACATTACATATCATATAATTTTGTTTAATCCAGTGATCTTTAAAGGGATAGTTGAGTTCTGGTAAGGAGAGTACAGTTTTAGTGAAACTGAATTTTAGTAACCAAAACCTGCATCATTACATTACAAACTAATAGTTATAACTAGAAAGGAACACAAAATTACAAATGACGTAGTAAAGATCATGTTATCATTCAAAAAGAGCCGTTAAAACGTAAGAGGGCGCTCTCTAAACACTCATCGGTTTCAACCATTTTGAATAAAATATTGTGCATGTGATGCTTTGTTGAAATAGTGATTAGATAGAGAAATAACCAACAACTATTTAAATACCTATTTTGTAACTTTTTGAAAAGAGGAAGCATTTTTTTGAATTTTTAACGGCTGGTTCAAAATTCTCTAATAAACCCGGGCCCCGGGTTTATTACAAATTGTTATATTTATGGATATTTCAGCCGTTTCTGAACCGATTTTGATCAAACAAAGATGATTTTATTGTTTAAATATTATGCTCTTTCAAATTTTACACTCAGTTTTTCATTCCCTCACAAACCAATTAAGTAGTCTAGCGCCCTCTCTACCAAAACTCAACTTTCCCTTTAACGTGAAACATATTTTACAAAGGAAATTATCATATACCAGCGTAACCTGACTTTAACAATGCTAATTTGAAAGTTATCTCCCGCCGAAATTATCATATACCAGCGTAACCTGACTTTAACAATGCTAATTTGAAAGTTATCTCCCGCCGATGAAGACAATCTCATCATTACCGGTCACCTGACACTGATGCATGATGGGACTACGAGCGGGACGCAGATGTGCGAGGTGTGATGGAGGTGACGAGAAGGAAATGAGAACAAACTCAGATGAGCTCCGAGGATGGTGTGAAAGACACAGATTTATCAAAGGTGGTATGAAATTGGATACATTTGGGGGATGAGGTAGCGTGTATCAAATGTTACAGTGTGAAAAGCACAATTTTTCTTTGTATTTTCACGAGCAGACTGTTTGTGGATTTTATGTTTTGGGAAGGAGCTGGTTAAGAAAGAAAAGAGAACAAACTCCAAGCACCCAGAGATTGATGTGAAAGACCCCCTGATTTATCAAAGTTGGGATGAAATTAGATACAAGCATATTTTATGTGAGTGGTTGGGGGGGGGGGGGGCTGGTAGAGAATAAAATGAGAACAAACTCGGATGCGCTCCGAGGGTGGTGTGAAAAACACAAATTTATCAAAGTCAGGATAAAATTGGATACATGTTTGGGGATGAGCCTGTGTGTATCAAATGTTAAAGTGTGAAAAGTAAGATTTTCTTTTCTAGTTTGACCAATAGTCTTCATGAACATTGTTTGGAGGAGAAAGAAAATCAGATTTATATGGTGTAATCACACAGATACATTCAGAAAAGGTATTGTATAAAATGATAAAGCAACATTTGTCTTTGTAGTGTCATTGTTAGATCATGTGTGTGTGTGGAGGGGGGGGGGCTAGTGCATTATACCATGTTGGCTGTAAGCCCTCAAGACAATAATTATGTGAAAGCACAAAAAATACATTAAAAATGTCTTATGAATAGAATACAGGAAAAAATAACATAAGTATACACAAGTACAAGTAAATGGGACCATGGGTGGATGGGGGAGCTGGAAGAAATAGGATCAAATTCTGATTAGCAGGAACAGAGGTGTGAAATACACAGTGTTATCAGCTTGGCAGAAATAGGATGCAGGGATGACATGGTGTGATTATAATGATACATGATACACTAACAAAAAGTGAGAAAATCATGTTTCTCGTCTTTTTACGTTGAAATAAATTGGTTCTTTGTTTACATAATGAGTCTCATAAGACACTTGTACTTGTACAAATCATCAAAGTTTAGTGAGAAAAGGTGAGAAAATCATGTTTCTATTCGAGTAACGTTAAAATAAGGAAGTAAAGATAGGGGACTTTGAAGTACAAGTATGAGATGGTGTATGCACAAATTAATGATACACAATAATAGTGTAAAAAGCAGGGGGGTTTGTTCTTTGATAGATTGATACAAACAAATATGGATGAGAGATGTTAATTGGTGGGAATATGATATATACTCTGGGGAACAGTGTGAAAGGCAGGTTTTTTTACAGTTTGAACAACACCTTTTGGGAATGTAGGTGGGGGGAGGGGAGGGAGGAGATTTAAGGATGAGGATGTGAAGAACACAGATTCATCAAAGATGTTGTCAAAATTGGATACAGTGGTGGAAACTGGAGGATCTGTGCGGGGTCAGATGAAGGGGAGTGCCGCAAAAGTCTGATGCGATATATGCAAGATAATAGTGCAACCATAAGAAAACAATGCTCTATACAAACAAATATGGGCCCCGTTGCAGAAAGAGATACAGTTGATTGCAATTCAGAAAGTTTGTCAGTTTCAACACATGATCTGACTTACAAATTAATTGTAACTTACAATCGATAATATATCTTTCTGCAACAGGGCCATGGAATGGTAAATGGAACATTTACTGATAAGATAGTGTGAGCAAGATTTCAAGCCATTTATTTTTTTATAGGAATAATATAAAAATGGGGGAAATGTGTTCCTATGTCTTGTTCATGAATGGAGGAGGGGGGGGGGGAGACAAAATCTCTCTTGATTCTACAATGTTCAAAAGTGCAGAAGCCCTTGCTTAATCCTTTAAATAAACAGAAATAATATCTTGCTATCTGTACTTGGGTCTCATCAGGTACGTTAAATACACAGACATCTCATATCTTTTAACACCTTTGAGTCATGACTCATAGCCACAAATTGGTTCTTTGTTTACTCAATAGTGCCTCATAAGACACTCGTATTCTGACAAATTATCAAAATATAGGTGTCATGTCGACTCCGGAATCATCGACCCATGAAACTTTGGTGTCTTTTGCACCTGCCTGTGATATTTGCTTCATTTCCCCTCTGATTATTTTCATACAATTTGTAGATTTCTACATTCATTTTTAGTAAATAATTAACTAGAAAGAGAGTAATTCGGCCTTTGTCAGCTTTGTGGTGTCTCTAAAGAATTGTTTTCCTTTTTTTTTGGTCATTAAAAACGTTGTCATGACTTAGGATCCATTAAACTGTGGGACATTCAGCAGAGAACACAATTTCATGAAACCTCTCTATAAAGGTCACCTGTCTACAGTGGCCACTTTTATGGATCCATTAGATGGGCAATAAACACAGGTTTGACAAGGAACTAGCTCAGTCACATTATAAATTAATATTTGGCAAGGTTTTCACTGAATGCCTCGAGGAGTGAGAGTGATTTTTCTGTTTTTATTATGGATGGTGGTAGGAAATTAGGCCCATCATGCGCCATCCATTATTACTGACAACATGACCTGGTTTGTGGTTGCATAATTAGGCCACATATATATCAACATCGATAGAAAATGTCAGCAGAGAGAATTTTACAACAAAATGTGGGCCACGCCATTAATCCAGGGCCCATAACATTAATATTAACCCGTTGAGGACGAATTGATTTTGGTATAACACGCATTCTCCATAGACTCAAGAACAAAATATTTCGGGACCAGTCCTCAATGGGTTAAAGATTAATCAACTTATGCTTGACACTCGCACTAGCCAGCTGGCCCAGGGCCAATGAAATTGCACTTCGGCCCAGTAAAAATGTATTGAAGTCATATTTTGGTGGCTCGATCGGGCAAGCAGATTTTTAACTCGGCAATGACAAATTAGAAAAATCTTGTTTTCTTCCATGTCGTGCTTCATCTATAATCACAAGTTTGATCAAGAAAGAGTGATATTTTGATAAAGGGAAATAAATTATTTCACTGACAAAAAAGGTAAGTGTGGAGCCCTGACTTATCAATAATTGACCAGAAGATCAATTAATCAATTTATCATAATTGTTAATGTAACGGTGACGTAACTGAGATCAAATCTACTTGAATAGAGAAATATTCCTTAGATCTTCTGCAGCTCTTCAATGCAGGATCAAATTCAAAGGATGCAAAATGCGGCGAATAGTGGACAGTATTTTTCACAATGACTGATCACTCTCAACTCTTGAAAAGGTGCTATTAAGGAGATGGCGCCATTCATTTTTAATTTCCTCATTACCATCTTAAAGGGGGTTTGGAAAATTTGTTTTTCAGACGCACAGTGTCATCTTGCAAATGAGTTGCACATGGTGTAAAATACACACCGACTCAGTTTTATGTAAAGTGCACAAAAAATAGCCTAGTTTAAAACGGCATTCTAGCGGTTCCCTCATACCTTGTTTTATTCGTATTAACAATACAAGCAATTTCTAGGCCAAATAACATCCAATTAATTTGAAATTTTCACACATTACTTTCTGGACATATCAGATCACACCAATACACATTTTATTAACCACACATCACATTTTGCACTTGTCAACAAAGTTACTAGATCCCTTAAGTGTTTTTTAACAAACTCACTTTCCCTTTTTAAGATTTCACTTTTTTGACTTTCACTGTATCCAACCATGGACCCTGCTATGATCTTGCCTATTTTCTTCCGAGTTTAATGCACCTGCGGTCAGTTATTGGGTCTTTCGGTTGATAGATAGCTTTCGTGTCACCACTGATTTCTGCTTTGTTCATTTGAATAATGGAAACCTCCCTCGGGCCACTGGCTGGCTTTGACAAATTCACACCTTCTCATCGTAGTAGACTGATAGTGATAGATCGCTGACCGAATGATCTATCCTCATGGGCATTTAACCCATCAAGGACGAGAGCTATTTTAAGGCAAAATTGATCTTTGTTTTTCTCTACAAATTGGCAACTCCTAAATTCTGTCGACCCATTAAGGACTTAAAAATAGGTGGAAAATATTTAGTAATTACAATTTAAGACAAATATGAAGTGACTTTGCAGCAAAATTGCCAATTTGAACGCCAATATTTGTTTTTAAAATATCACAATGTGTTGCCAATTTAAGGATTTTTCTATATAATAGCGATTTATTGCAATAATAAAAATCATTAGAAAATAACAAAAGCAGGTAGAGTAACACAATAGGGCTCTAAAAATAGAGAAATTTATGCTCTTTCCTCTTGTACACTTCACATAACTAGTCTTCTTCTTGTTAAAGTGTAGGACTACCAAACCACATATATGTGGGCCTTAGGCACTGATGGGTAAGTGAGACACTGCACCCCTAGGATACTGGAATACAAGTCCTGGTTCATTATCATTACCAGTCAAGACAATTCTTGAACCAGGTACAAGAAGTAGAACAAATCATATTCCCTAAATAAATTGACAAATTAACAGCTTTTTGTTTTACAAGTAGACTGATAGTGATAGCCCGCTGACCGAACGATCTATCCTCATGGGCATTTAAGTAAGTGAGACACTACACCCCTAGGATACTAGGATAGAAATCCTGGTTCATTATCATTACCAGTCCAGACAATTCTTGAACCAGGTACAAGAAAGAAGAAAAAACTCATATATTTGCTAAATAAATTGACAAATTTGCACCTTTTTCGTTGTACGCGTAGACTGATAGATCACTGACCGAACGATCTATCCTCAGTCATGGGCATTTAAGTAAGTGAGACACTACACCCCTAGGATACTGGGATACAAGTCCCGGTTCATTATCATTACCATGGTAAGGACAAGTCAAGACAATTCTTGAACCCGGTACAAGAAGAAGAAGAAAACTGATATATTTGCGTAGACTGATAGATCGCTGACCGAACGATCTATCCTCACAGGCATTACAGTAAGTGGGACACTGCTCCCATAGGATACTGGAAAAATGTGTTCAATTTCATTAACCTCTTCCCTTCGTGATTCTGAAATTCCTGTTGACTTTGCACATAATCCTATAGGTTCCCGAAAGCATTGGGTTAACATGCTGAGGAGTCTGGAAGATTCTTGAGCTTTATAATAGTGGCTATCATAACTGGAATTGTTTAAATATATAGAATATTATAATGGCAATTTATAAAGCTTGGTTATTAGAGGGTTAATACTTTTCTTGACAATTCAAATTTATTTCCTAGGGTATCTATTGTGCTAGTTAATTTACTAGTAGCAACAACAACAATAGGATTTGTTGTTTTGATACCGAATGTATTTGTACAAAAAAAAAAGTTATGAAAATTAAATATGCTTTGTTGTTTTGATTTTGAATGTATTTGTTTGTACAAGAAATGTTGTGATAATGAAATATGGGCATGAATTACAAATTGAACATTAAACACACATTAACATGCAGACACACAAACACAAACACTCAAAGAGCATGAACAAATATTTTGAGTAGATAATGATATGAAACATTGGAAACCTTTCAGAGTCAAATCAAAGGAGGGAAAAAAAACTAAACCAACAACTCATAAATAATGTGCATCTTAAGGGGGCTGGCAACCCAAGTGATGGAGGATACTGTCACGGATGGTTTCCGCCACAACCATCATGGCTGCCATGCCTGAGATATCTCGGCTACTCGGCAGATCACTCAGAGATGATTCTCTCCGTCTTGCATGAGAGGTGAGGGTTCTTTAAAGATTGTCAAGCGTAGGGGTGCTACACCGCCAACCTGGTCTCTCGTCTAAAATGACTCTATAGGTCATTGTACCACACCTTCTAAAAACACCCATATAGTCATTTTAGGTGCACCTGAATATGCTGCCATCTACGTTTGGAAACTGTATGGATCGTTAATGCGTCGCAGAGCCTACTTTTGATTTTTTCTGCGACTTGGAATTGGAACATGAGATTTGTCTTCATTTATATGCAAAACTTCTTGAAGTAGAGGGGATTATGAGAGTATGAGTCAACATTGGTGAGACCATGGACCCAAACATTGGGGTAGTTGTCATGTTGACATGTGTTGGGCATCCATCACTCTCAGGTGAATCACTGCGATCGATCGATCGTTACTTCTAAAACAAAAATGTCTTCATGATTAAAGGTAAACTTAAAGGGATAGTTCAGTTTTGGTTTAGAGGGCACTTCGAGAAATTATCAATTTGTGAGGTAATGAAAAACTAAATGTAATACTTGGAATGGTAGAAACCAATATCTTCTACAGAGCGCCCTCTTGTGTTTAATGGCTGCTTTTTTAATGATAACAATGGCAAGATTTCTAAAGATTGTTTCAAATTAAAGACTGTCCCATGTATCCAAATCTTCAATACCAATCTTCAAATCCAATTTGCAATTGTCAATGTTATGCCTGTTTTGTATCTGTTTACTAAACATACATACAATGTACATGTATGTTCAGATTGTGTATCAATATCAGTTATTATTATGTGATGACATAAATGGTACCCTGGGGTACCAAATGAAAATCCGCCATTTTGTTGAATTATTTATTTATTTTTCAGGGCTGTACACTGGGGTACCAAAGAGTGTGAAATTATTTTTGTTATGCTTTATTAACGTTTAAAATGCTCTCTTTTCAGCCGGGGTAGCGTGCATACAAGCGCTGCATGCACAACGCAATACACCAGCCTTCTCAATGCCAGGCCTACTGTGCCTCCACTCACAAAACATTTGTCCATGATTGCTCTGCGGTACGGTTGTACTTCGGGTGGACACAAGATGGCGCTACACAACGCAGTACCCCGGGGTACAACGGTACCCCGGGGTACTGCGTGTGTCATCATGTGTCATTTGTGTCCAGGAGAGCATTCCTTTATCATTGTTAGTTCTTGTCTTTTTCATTTTTATTTTTAAAAAGGAAATATTTTTAAAAAGGAGTATAGATCTGCAGAATAAACAAAACAACCTAACCAAATGATCCAATGCAATATCTGTATCAATGCTTGCTATGCATCCATTCTTAAAACATTCATCCAGATCTAAAATTTGCGTTGAGATAGGGAGTATAACAATAGCACAGTTCTTTTAAATTGAATCTATTTTGTCATTTATTTGGAAATATAGGAAAATTATATACTTCCTTTTTCTGCACCACATTCACATCCCAAATGTATCAACACATGTATGTATGTCTGAAACACTCTGCCACTCTGCCACTCAATGCCAGCCCTGCTGGGCATCCACTCACAAAACATGTGTTGATCACTGTATTTACTTCAAGGAAAGGGGGCAATGACACTCTTCAGTTATTTGTTCTTTTCATTTCTCATTTATTTCCATGAATTTGGATGTATATGACATTTTCTCTAACTCTATACTATTACTACATTCCCAGTCTTGATGTAACAACAAACCATCATTTCTGCACATAACAATCTTCAATGCCATGCCTGCTGTGCATCTACACATAAAACATTTGTTCAACACTTTATTCAGGTCATGAGGGGGCAATGACATACTTCTCTTTCCCCTTGTTCACACACACAATTTTCAGCCCTTAATCATGGGCGTGGCTTAATGCGAACATTCGCTCGCACAGCTGCAGAGAGAGAGCGCAGACAGAAAAAAATGACAACACACTGCGCAGTAACAAACTGCGCACTTATACGATGTTCGGGGGTTTGGCACCATCTGGAAAACAGCTGTTGTTCGATTATGCTCTGTGCATGTGAACGTAGACCAGGTTTGATTTAATCATCACTAAAGAAACGTTGTATCGCTAGTAATGATTCTATAGAGATGATTAAGGGATGACATTTTTTGTGTGTGAACACGGGGTTTAAATACAAGTTATTTGTTATTCTCATTTCTCATTTCTAATATGCCCCTTTTTTGTGTGTACTTTTCACCACATTTCCAGTCTCAATAGCGTCTTTTCGCTCGGCGACGGGACTATGGCTACAACGCTAATCTTAGCGGGGGGTCGCACTCAGAGCGAAAATTCCCCCGTAGCGGCTAAACCTAGGACGGTAGTTCGCCGAATTAACGTCGGGCGTAGAGGTACTACGGGCGTACGTGATCAGCCAATCAGAGCGCTTGTTAACTGTGACGGCGAGGCTCGCAGATAAACATTGCCTCACGGCAGTGTTGGAGTCATACTTCTATGGTTTCATGCACTGATTCGTGTACATGCGCTGCACAGTATGTTGTGAATTGTGTATTGCATTATACCGTATGCTATAGCCTATAGGACTGTACATACAGCAAGCGCGGAAACTCCCGCGTATTCAGAATTGCGAAACTGCAAATAGATCGCGACGGTAGCCAGAGTACGGGGACGATCAAAGCTAATTTAAATCCCCCGTAGCCGCACTCCCGTCGCCGAGCGAAAAGACGCTAATAACACTCTTCAATGCCAGGCCTGCTGTGCATCCATTCACAGATCTGTTCCAATGGTTTGCTTAGAATGACAAAGGAGGTGGAAGTTGCAAGCTTCTTTTACAAGTTATTTATCCTTCTTATGTATGCCCCATTTGTTTCCCTGAATTTTAATGTTCATGACATTTTCTCCAACTATATACTACATTTCCAGTCTCAATGTATCAACACACCATCATGTCTGCATAACATTCTTCAATGCCATGCCTGCTATGCATCTACACATACAACATATGTTCAACACTTTATATTCAGGTCATGAGGAGGGGGCAATGACATACTTCTCTTTGAATACAAGTTATTGGTTATTCTCATTTCTAATATGCCCCCTTTTTTGTGTGTAGTTTTTACCACATTTCCAGTCTCAATAACACTCTTCAATGCCAGGCCTGCTGTGCATCCATTCACAGATCTGTTCAAACATTTTGCTTATGACAGAAGAGGTGGAAGTGGCATGCTTCTTTTACAAGTTATTTATCCTTCTTATGCCCTGTTTATTTCTCTGAATTTGAATGTTCATGACATGTCATTTTCTCTATACTACATTCCCAGTCTCAATGTAACAGCACACCATCATTTCTGCATATTGCAATCTTCAATGCCATGCCTGCTGTGCATCTACACATAAAACATTTGTTCAACACTTTATACAGGTCAAGAGGAGGGGGCAATGACATACTTCTCTTAAAAGTTATTGGTGATTCTCATTTCTAATATGCCCCCTTTTTTGTGTGTAGTTTTTACCACATTTCAAGTCTCAATAACACTCTTCAATGCCAGGCCTGCTGTGCATCCATTCACAGATCTGTTCAAACAGTTTGCTTATGACAGAGCAGGTGGAAGTGGCATGCTTCTTTTACAAGTTATTTATCCTTCCTATTCCCTATTTATTTCCATGAATTTTGATGTTTTCTCTAACTCTACTATTACTACATTCCCAGTCTCAGTGTATCAACACACCATCATTTCTGCATAACAATCTTCCTGCTGTGCATCAACACATAAAACCAGTGGCGTAGCAAAGGGGGGGCATGGGGGGCACATACACCCAATAATATATATTTCAAAAAATAGGGAACATAAGGAGACATTATTGGAAAAAACAAAGAAATACATAACTTCAAGGTATGCCCCCCCCCCCCCCCCCCCACCCAAATCAGTCCGCCCACGCTACGCCACTGCATAAAACATTTGTTCAATACTTTATTCCTGTCATGAAGAGGGAGGGGGGATAACATGCTTCTCTCACAAGTTACTTACTTATCCTGCTCATTACTCATTGAATGTCATTCATAAATATTGATATGAAATACAAGTTGTCCCCATCACATTGTATCAATCAACCATATTACTGATCAATCAACCATTATTACTGAATAACAGACGCTTTTCAGTGTCAGGTGTACTGTGTATCCATTCACACACACAAAAAAAACGTGTGTGAAACATTTTGTTCATGACAAGGAGGGTGCAATGGCGTGCTTCATTTACAAGTTATTATTTCCTTCTTATCTCTCAAAGTTTATTTTCCTGAATTTGGATATAAAATACTTTCTCTCTGTAATGTATAGTCCCCATCCTTGTGTATCAACACACCATCAATACAACAAATTAACACTTTTCAATGCCAAGCCAGTGTGAGTCCACTCACAAAACACTTGCCCAATCAAGACTGTACAATTTGCATCCAGGGATAACGACCATGTGTGAAGGGATGTCTGACATCTGACTAACAATCAAAACATTCATTGCACCTGTAGATTAAAGTGAGACATTTTAATTGATTATTCGCATTCCCTTTTGCGTCTGAGTCTGAAATCAGTTAAACCATAGGTCCATAGCCTAATTAATGTACAGTATGATAATGATGAATAAAAACAAATTATGGTAATAGCTATGAGATGATAATGATGAACACATTTTTTTATGGTAATAGCTATGAGATGATAATGATGAATAAAAACAAATTATGGTAATAGCTATGAGATGATAATGATGAATACATTTTTTTATGGTAATAGCTATGAGATGATAATGATGAATAAAAACAAATTATGGTAATAGCTATGAGATGATAATGATGAATACATTTTTTTGTATGGTAATAGCTATGAGATGATAATGATGAATAAAAACAAATTATGGTAATAGCTATGAGATGATAACGATGAATACATTTTTGTTATGGTAATAGCTATGAGATGAGAATGATGAATAAAAACAAATTATGGTAATATCTAAGAGATGATAATGATGGATAAAAACATATAGGTAACTATGAGAACTAGAAATACAAAATAAATCAATGTACTGATTCCTGGGGAAGCCCAATTTTCTCTCCTAATTTTTCATTTACATTCCTTTTTCCTTAAAATAAAAAACAAGATTAAACTTGCAGTCATGCAGCTCACTTCCACTTCCAGCACACTTTAAAGAGGTATTATAAACATTAATGAAATGTTAAACTGTTTCAATTTTTCGAAAGATAAACTCTTACTCTCTAGTATAAAACATTCCTATTCCATTATGTATCTGTAGTGATGATGAAATAACATGACAAACATAGCAGTTTGAGAGCGCTTCGTCACCAAAAAACGTAAACCGATCTAATCATGATAATGATATGCATATGACCCCGTGACGTCATAACCAGGAGTCAGCACAACTAGCGCAAGCGAGGTCATAATAATATTCGCGCGCCTGAGCCTAAAATACCGTTAAAAAATCCACAAAATTGCCCAATGTTTGTGTAAAAGTACATATTTTACCGTATGAGTGGTTATTTTTAGCGAAATTATCGACTTGTTTGACAAATTGATCAACGCAAATTGAACATGTGCATCGAAAACAAAAACCCAACGGAACACGCACTAGAAGGTCTGCCAGAGTTTCGGCAGGCCCCGCGCTGCGAGAGAGGTAGCTAGCTAGCGCGCCAAGCCGTTTGTAAGTTGCACTCTTAAAAAGTGCCGAAAAGGAACGAAAATGCAAGATTATCACGATCGCACCTATTCAAGACTTTCTCTTATTTTACTTACATGTTTGCAAGGCTTTTAAAACAAATACGAGAACAATTACCTGCAAAAACGGCAAAAAAAAGCTGATAATCTCCTGTTAATTTCCTAACTCGCTCGGACCAGGTGAACTGAACCTAGCGCAGGTTTGTTGCCAATTTGCAAACGGGCCGGCGTAGACTACACTACACGTTATATGATATCGCAGCCCAGAAATTGGCAACGATCACAAACGATCTGATTTTCGGCTATGTTCAATCGCAGCTCGCGTAACAATTAACAAGCGCTTGATTTGTTTTGAATGTTTTACTCGGTTTTACTTCCGGAAAAGTCATATTTTGCTAAAAACTGAGGTAATACTGAATATTGTGTAACTATATTTCCGTAAATATTGTTATATAAATCCAGCAAAGTATTGATACTTGTCATTTTATTGCCGTATACAAAGATGAATTTGAGCGCGAAACACTGCATTTTTGCAGACCGGTTTATGAGATTCGATCGATGAAGCCGCTGCGGAGTGCCGGAGCAGCAGTCCAGCTCAGCTGCCTGTGCTGTCGGCTGCGCCCGCGCGCGGGCGGCCGCCCGGACGACCGGGCGAGGACTGAGTGGGTGTATTCTAAAATCATATCGGAGATTTCATCGTCTCCTCGAAGCGATTTAAGAGTGAGGATGCGCCTTTATTTGGCAATGATATTTGTTGTATTTGTGGAGACAAATAATCAAAAGGAATTATGAAAATGGTGTCTGCAAATATGCCTCAAAACCGGGAAATTGCCCCCTCTGACAAGTGACCCCTGTATGCCCCTGTCCATGCCCAGCCAATGTGTTCCTTGTTATGACGTCACACAAATTACCGTGACCTTTCCTTTTTCTAAAACATCGATTTTGGGAATTCCCCCAAAATGCTTTTTTTTTAACTTTTTTTTTTGAACAGTTATTCGTAAACACTAATTTGTTATCATTTATATGTCAGCTTTTTGATGTTAAAATATGAACTCAAATTGGAATGATTTATAATACCTCTTTAAGAGCACTCATTCAACAACACTACACATCCACAACTCCCATTAAGAACCACATACTGTGCTAAAGGTGACACACATAAATACCTTTAGGTGGGGCACATTCATTTATTGATGTCATTATGTGTAATTTTATTGGCCCACACCAGTATGAAAGGTCATTTTCAATATTGTGAATTACTTTTGATTAATGTGATTGAGTACATATTGCTCTGGTGTGGTACTAAATGACATTTTCACTATTTTAATCCATACTTATTATTGGGCCCCTTTCTTGAAAGTCAGCCATACTTTTTAAATACAAAAATACTCAAATATTTAAGTTTCAGTTCAATAAAGAACAAAATGGCATTTTGTACTATTTATTAATGATTTATTGACAGTTACTCAACAACAATCCTTTTTCCCTTTGTTATTTAAAGTAAGAATAATTCATGTATGGCATCATGATATTATTAATGACTCAACTTCCATTTATAGTGAATAATTTGACAAAATATTCACTATAATCATACTTAAAATAATGATTTGTAAAAATGCGAGAGAAAGAAGCGGACAATTTTAAATCAGACAGCTTTCTTAGCGAATCAAGTAAAGTGCCTTACTCAATATTCATGAGAGTCCTCTCTGTGGTTTTCATCATAGGTCCTTACTCTTTGGGTAATTCAAAAACAGGAGAACGAGCATTAAAAATGCACTTTAACAGATTCTATACACCCATTGAAAATTAATTTTAAATGCAACTCATAAACACAATGGCCCGTATTCACAAAGGAGGTTTGTACAGTCCATGGTCTAAACCCTGGTTTACATCTATGGAATGCCAATTGTAAACTGATGGAGAGAGAATGTGTACCATCAACATTGTTAACAAGTAAGGAATTTACATTCTCTCTCCATCAGTTTACAATGGCATTCCATAGATGTAAACCAGGGTTTAGACCATGGACTGTACAAACCTCCTTTGTGAATACGGGCCACTGTTCAAAAGGAGAGTTTCAAATTCGAACACTTTAATCATAAATATCAAGAGGAAAAAAAAAGCTTCTGTTCCATGCTTCCATTGATAATACAAATACAATGAGGTTTGTCAGAAATGCTAGAGTTCCAAGTAAGTTCTGAGGATTTTGTAAATGTTAATAGATCACTTTAAGACTTTTGAACAGATTTTGCGATGTTATCCAGATGAGGAAGCAAGACAGACAAGCATCATGGGCCAAACCACATCCATCTCACTCTCAGACATCAACCAGTGACTCATCACAGCAGTGTCATAGCGAAGGGGAGGGGGGGGGGGGCTCCTGGGGGCCTGAGCCCCCTCCCCCTCCCCCACCCCCTAGGCCAGGCATATTGGTTTGCTTGGTCACTTGTGCAAGTGAAAAATTAAAAATTATATTTCATTTGGGGCTTCTTTTTAAGCTTGCCTGCACGGAAATAGCACTCTAAAATTTGTTTTCTATTGAACTCTATGCAAAATTACATGGGCTCTTTTATGATTTTCGGGGGCTCTCCTTGGCATTTTGGGGGTTAAATCGCCCTATGTCCCAAGTATTTTGTCACTGCTGCTTGCTTACTTGTTAGCTGTTGGAGCACCCCCCCCCCCCCCCCCCTGCCCGCCAATGCATAATTCACTTTCATATCTGGTAATTGATATTCTCCTGCAGGACCACGGACCTCTCATTAAACCTAGAGTTGATTTATTCTTTTGTGAGAGATATATTTCAGTGGAGACATTAAACTCTTGGTAATGAACTTAATTGAATATTATTTGTTAATTTGATTCATACTGTAACCAAATTCTCAACCAATTGAGGTCAAAGAGGTAATTCATACCCCTTTATAACATTATCAATTTATAACCTGAAAATAATTGAACATGAGACACAAATATATATGATTCCATGGGACAGGATGATATTCATTTTGAGAACAGTAAACTGAGATGTCTAGCTTTCTCATGGATTTCCCGAAGCTGTGAATAGTTTGGGCATGACCAGACTACGAGGTTAACCCAAGCTAGGGCTTCCAAGTCCTAGAACAACTTCCTTCCACGCTGAGTCGCAGACATAGACTCCCATTAGATGTGGTGGTCTGGGACATAAGAATGTCACGGTTAAAGCAGTGTGGATGCCCCACCGCGTCATCATGCCCCAGTACCACATTTCCAAAAACCATTTCTCTACAATTCATGTCCGTGGGATAAAGTGATAGTTGTTTTGAGAAGATTGACACATGAGAAGTTTGGATTTCTCAGTGATTTCCTGAAAGCTGTGAATAGTTTGAGCATGACTAAAACACAAGTTTCGCCCAAGCTGGGTTTTCAAGTCCAACCCTGCAACAATTTCCTTCCACAAAGACACAAACTTTCCAGCTGAAATTCACATATACATAATTGCTCATTATATATCTAATAATTCATTTTTTTATATTTGGAATGACATTAAACAAGTCCATGGGACAGGGTGACATTTATTTTGAGAACACAGGTAAACCAAGATGTTTGGAGTTCTCAGGGCTTTTCCTGGAACTGTGAATGGTTTGCGCATGACCAGAACACAAGGTTCATCCAAACTAGGCTTCCTATCTCACAACAACTTCCTGTCACGCAGACACAGACTTTCAAGCTGGAATTCACATATACATGGACTGCTTCTTTTATATCTAATATTTGTATACTGAACTTTTTTTTATTTTGAATAAAACTAAACAAGTCCATGGGACATGTGACATTATTTTAAGAAAACTGGTAAACCAAGAAGTGTGACGTTCTCAGTAATCTCCTGGAACTGTGGACAACAACAACTTCCTGTCAAGCAGACACAGACTTTCAATCGATGTGGACTGGGACATGTTGATGTCTACAAAATCAAACACAACTTTATAAACATGTTTAAACATAAATCCAAATAGCATAAAAGTTATGTTTGATGTCAAGCGCAAGTTGCATTTGATATAAAATGCACATTAATGTTTGATGTATGAGCTAGTGCAAAGTTGCATTTGAAATCAAACACAAATTTGCATTAGACACTCTTTATGCAATCGATAGTAAGTTGCAATTTAACGCAGCTCAAACTTG
>JBAMJV010013928.1:0-40462 GCA_037951105.1 Echinarachnius parma
ATTGCGACGAGTATAATAATAAATAATTCATTAATACATTCATGCATATACAGTATATATATATAAAAATAGAATTTCACAAACATATAGCATGCTCTATTACAGTCAATTTAAGAGCATTGTAGCAGTCCATTTAATGAGAATTCAAGAGTCTTGTCATATATGGTACCGGACTGTTTTTATAACGGTTCGTACGGCATCTTGGTTCTTTGTATGTTTCTCAGAGTTCTTACCGGATTGTTTTTGGTGAACCAGTCATCAATGACACCGGATTTGGCTGCATTCCTAGCGAAAGTTAGTGAGAGTTCATCTCTGCGAGATGCCAGGTCAACGATATTGGCGTTCAGTAGAGCTTCGGTGTAAGAACGGCCGGGAAAAATCATCCGAAGTTCACGTTTTTGAATTTGTTCAATCATGTTGGATTCGGCAGTTGTGAGGCTCGAGGGCCAAACCGGGCATGCGTACTCGAGCAGGGGCCTGACGAAACCGGTGTAGACTGTCACGAGGTCGGCTGCAGGAAGTCGGAACTGCTTCAGCCTCCGTAGCATGTACAAGCGAGATCCAGCTCTAGAGATCATGGAAGAGACCTGGTAGTTCCACTTGAGGTCACTTTGAATAGTCACCCCAAGTAACTTCATGGTGGAGACCTCTTTCAAGATGTCGTTGCACAAGGTAAATTCGAGTAATGGGGGTGGTGTTTTGCAGAAGGCAACATGCATGATGCTGCATTTAGTCGGATTCAAGCGAACGCGATTACCCTCACACCACTCCTCCAATTCTCTCAGGGCAATCTGCACGGAAGGCTGACCGTCGCCTCTGTCACCAGCAGCGGCAAGTGACATGTCGTCGACATACTTCCAACGATGAATCGGCGACTCTCGTGTGGCGTCGTCAATGAGGACAAGAAAGAGGAGGGGTCCAAGGCGCGTACCATGGGGTACACCGGCGGTCATCGCTTTCGAGGAGGAGAGAACTCGGTGGTATCGGACTTGATTCTCTCTAGGGGTGAGAAAATCGCATATCCACCGGATCATCCACGGCTGGATGTCTAACGAGATGAGCTTCTGGATCAAAACGGTGTGGTCTACGCGGTCAAATGCACGACTGAAGTCAGTAGATACGATTGACGTGAGGTTTCCAGGACGTTCCGCGTTTCTACAAAGGAAGTCATATATGTCAACCAAACACTGAGTGGTAGAACGACCTGCACGAGCACCGAACTGTTTTGGATCCAATTGGTGATTTAAGTCTAACAGCAGGTGTCGATAGATAAAATACTCTGCTATCTTTGCGAAGTGGTCTGTGAGTGATATTGGCCTCAGTTTGTCTACAGTAGATGCAGACCTTTCCTTGGGAATTGGGGCAATTATAGCTTTCTTCCACTGTGAGGGAACGTGGCCTGTCTGTAGAGAAGAATTGATCACCTCACATAAGGCTGGTGCTAACTCAAATGCAAATTCGTTCACAAATCTCGCGGGAATTCCATCGGGTCCACTCGATTTTTCAGGCTTTATGCGCTTCAGCTCTTTGTATACTTCGTAAGGCTGGACGGTGGGAGGTTGGCTTGACGAGGGCAAGTATGCAGGAAGGCTATGCGTATCGAGTGGTGTTATGTCACTATTCACGCTTGCGAAGTGGTCATTGACGGCTTCAGCGATACCTAGCTCGTCCAAGTCTGGTTATTTCTGTGTGTTTATTCAATAAAACGAACTTGAATACATATCAATTGAACTGATCTGCCACAAAACATTGCTTTTACACGTGACACACACACAAAACCCACATTGACGGAGTGATTTTGACAGATATCACTTGTTTTAATTTGCCCCGGACACCTGGACAATTATCACTGCCACACCGGCAATCACCAGGCGATATTTATTCTTTTTAGAAAAATTTCAAAAAATGCTCGAAGACTACTTTGAAAAAAATCAGAATAGGTTTTTAAAAAGTCGTTGATGATATCTCTATTGAATATTGTTTTTTTTTCTTCAAAATATTTTGGAGGGCTGACGTGCCCCACCCTCCTTACCTACACCACTGTTGTATTTACAACATGTCAAAGTGACTACCCAGTTCATGCAAACATACATGACTTGTACTGTAATTAATACCATGACATGCACTGTTTACTTAGGAATGAAGCACTGATAAATTTAATCCATGAATGGGCGTAAGTAAATGTAACCATTTATCAGATTGATAATTCTGGCCCGAATATCATAGCCATGATAGCAGTTCCCTTGTGTTTCCTATGCAGGAAAGAATTCACGGAAAAAACATTCCGTCCCTCGGAAAGGCCGATAAATGGAGGTCCCGTCAGCCACACCTCGTACACCTCTGATAATTTGAACAGACACTCGTATATTGGTACAAGCTAGGTATTATAAAGAACGTATAGTAGTCTACTTTTCGAAAAGAGTATGTTTACAGGTTGACTATACCAAAAGAGTAAATACTGCAAGAATCTTCAGAATACAAAAAGACGGTTTATGTATGTGATAATTCTTCCTACCCAGGTGTTTGTACAGCTAGTACACTCAATATCAATATAGAACATAATAGGCACAATTTTCCTAAAGTTAAACAAATCTGAAGCCCTCCTATAATTCTGTTCATACGAATTTCGTCGTATATGCAGATAGGGCGAACAACACAGAAATAATACCCCGAGTGAGAATCACACGCATTATTTCACCTCGTGACCTTCATTCAATGGCGGGATATCGAAATCCAAATTGTCACCTTCCCCCCTCAAAAATAACAATAGTTATTTTTAGAATGTACTCCCCCCCCCCCCCCCACCTCTTACTCAAACGTGTGCTCCGCGATATTTATTCTTTTTAGAAAAATTTCAAAAAATGCTCGAAGACTACTTTGAAAAAAATCAGAATAGGTTTTTAAAAAGTCGTTGATGATATCTCTATTGAATCATTATTTTAACAAAACATTAAATGCACAATTTTGTATGAAAAATGGCTAAAACCAGTGATGTTTTAAATAGCGCCCTCTTGAGTTGTAACGGCTCTTTTTGAATGATAACAGGGGTTTTACTTAGTCGTTTGTAATTGTGTATACTTTTCGAGCATGGTGAAATTATAACTATTACTTTGTACCGTAATGGTTTTGGTTACTAAAGTTAAGTTTGACCAATACTCAACTATCCCTTTAAACTAAAAGATTAAAAGAAAAATCACTAACTCAAAGCAGGTAGTGCATGGATGGGGTGACAAGAATAAAGGTTACGGGTAATAATAATATAAATATTTATATAGCGCACTTATCTATAAAAAAAACTTACTCAAGGCGCTACAACACTACAAAGAACATTCAACAATATTGTCTCTACAAAATTTAGCAAATATCATACAATTACATTAATAGTTTTGGGTACATAAAAAAGCCTTCACATGCCTCTGGAAAGTTCCCGGGCACTGAACATTACGAATGTCACTTGGTAGCTTATTCCAAAGGACAAGGGCAGCATGCGTGTGGGGTTGGTGTCCTGCCAAGCGGATACCTAGCATGTAGTCCAGTCAATATATGGTCTTGACCTCGGCAGGAAACTCCCCTTAACAACTTACAAAAAGTCCTAAAAAATCGAAGTTGCGGAAAGTGGTTTAATTTGCATAATATGCAAATTAGGTATTGTTTGAATGTAAAAATATTAAATTTATTGTTTAAAAATATTTATATACTATATTGACGCCAGAAAAGTATGGCAACCCAATATTGGTATCATAAAGTACACGATGAACGCACACCCGTACTAGTAATGGCTACATAATATACAAATTATGTTCCCCCAAAAATAAAATATTCCATATTGTTGAACAAAATATTTAATAGACTTGATCGAGTGGATGCAAATGATAAAGCCTTTATATTTTTAAGGTCAGATATGAAACAGGTTAGGGTGACACGCAATCGAAACATGAGCATGAAAGTACTTTGCATAATATGCAAATAAGCTTAGTTTGATTGGATCAATATGAAGTTCTGTATTGTTTAAAATCTAGATGCACTATCATAGCCAGAAGAGTGTGCACATCTTGTATCAAAAGCCAATGTACCATAACACACGGTGACACGTATATCAGTTCAACATAATTTGCATATAATTTGCATAATATGCAAATTAATGTCCACAAAATGGTAAAATATTGCACATTAAAAAAAAAACGGACTTGATTGAGTGAATACAAACGATAAAACCTATATTTGTTTAGGTCAGTAGTACCAAGTATATTTGTTAGACATCCTACCAAAACAGTATATAGGCCTTTAATCAAAGTGCTTTGCATAATATGCAAATGAGCTATTGAAACGGTTACTGATAATTTTAGTTTCGATGTAACTTTGCATTTACAAATGAATGAAAACTATAGGCTACAGAATGGTAATCAATTTGTACCAAGTTCAATCATCATCGTGATATATGCTACATAAATTGGGGATATTATTCCTATTATTAGTATTTATCTGCATATAGATTCCCATTTATATTTCAATTTGCATAACATGGAAATTAGCTATTGTTTCATTGGTACAACCACTACAACGAAACTTCAATGAAGATTTGCATTTAGAAACATAACAGGTCAAACTGGTATAGTAAACAAATATACCATGCACTGAGAGCCTCTAGTTGAAATTATGGATTCCGAGGTGACAGGAAAAGCACTATTTTCTGAGGGGGGCTAGCCCCGAAGAAAATCAGTGCTTTTTCTGTCACCGAGGAATCCATAATTTCACTAGTGGCTCGAAATAGTGCATGATATATTTGTTTTATATCCTTCGCATAATCGCATAATCCATCGCAAAAATAAATGATTTCAATTAAATTAAAGAAAAATATAAAGAAAATCAAAACATTGATCATGGAACCATCACTGCACTGACTATGTTCTGTTTGTGACACTGACCCCCTTTGCGCAATAGTCCTAGCGCAGAGCGCGTATTGCGCTATCTTTCCATTCATGGTTACGCGCATTAACAACTAATGCGCACCCAAATGCAAAACGCGCGCATCAAAGTGAATAATTAACCCGCTTTATACATACACACGTGTAATTGTATGGAGAAAAAAGTTATTTGTACATTACCCATACAGCTAGTGCAGTGCACACCGCGGCTGATTGTTAAATGACGAATTAGTGTCACGACCACAGAAGGACAACGATGCACAATGTGCACCATTGTCGGAATTTTAAAATTCGAATACCGCTACGTTATACATGAAATGCATCTCTATAATATTCTTTGGAACTTATTGATATTCACGGGTGAAAATATTCTGTATTTCTTTTTAAATAACTCTTTGGGAAATCTCGTCGAGCATCTTCGCAAGCTAAATCAAGACCTCTGCTCGCAGGGAAGTTTTATAACACGCATCTCTATGGGCTCAATATGATCACCCGGCGTCTATGACGTCATTCATGGCATAGCATTTACTATTCCATGAATGACGTCACGCATAGCACATTTTTCTCCATGGGCATTACTATGTTTGGTCACATGACGCTATGTAGACCAATCACTGAACAGGATTTCATTCATGTAGGATATAATTATGTCTACGGTTTTCTTAGTAAAGACATAATCATTTGAAAACGAGACATAATAATAATAACGTAACTTGCTTTGAACAATGCAAATAATTTTGCCTTTTTTATATTATAACATTCTAGGTTTTAAAACTGTTGAAAAAAAGCGTAACAGCAGAAATTTTCTTTCCAATTTCAGCAAACATAATAGCATGTTGTCCGTACAATTCAATTGCATCATTGCATGCTAACATGAAAGTCGACAGCGAGAATGATGGTCATTTTAAGATTGTTTCCCCTTATCTGAGGAACAGGAATTGAACTGAAAAGATACAACAAACTATCTAGTTTAAAATCGTAAATGCTTTTTTTTGTTTAAATCTTATTGTGCAGTAAAATTGAATGATTCGCAGGTTTTCACCCGACAGGGGCCGCGACGAGAATGCTCCTTCATTGGCCCCCAAAATTATAAAAACATAAATAAACAGAAATGACCAGAAATGTTAAAATATTTCTCAAAAATATAACAATGTAACATTATCCTCTTGTCATTTTATAAAGACAACTCAAATCTGCTTACCACATGTTTTGAAATGATGTGATAATGATTTCACATTTATGTGAAAATATACTCCGGAACGTACTTTCATTCTAAAAATGTTCTTGTTCTTTAGAAAACACAATCCTTAGTTCGTTATATACAGTTAGGACATGTCGCCCTGGTTACATATGTATGCACAAGTTTTCTTTCTTTGTTGTAATATACTTTTATTTGCCTGGTAGTTATTATATGTAAGTAAGTTTTGTGTTGTGTTTGTTTATCGTTAATTGGATAGCAATGATGATTATAACAAGTTTCAAGTTGTAATTAATTGATTTTATTAATTGTCATCATCATTGTCGACAGCGAGAATGATGGTCATTTTAAGATTGTTTCCCCTTATCTGAGGAACAGGAATTGAACTGAAAAGATACAACAAACTATCTAGTTTAAAAACGTAAATGCTTTTTTTGTTTAAATCGTATAGTGCAGTAAAATTGAATGATTCGCAGGTTTTCACCCGACAGGGGCCGCGACGAGAATGCTCCTTCATTGGCCCCCAAAATTATAAAAACATAAATAAACAGAAATGACCAGAAATGTTAAAATATTTCTCAAAAATATAACAATGTAACATTATCCTCTTGTCATTTTATAAAGACAACTCAAATCTGCTTACCACATGTTTTGAAATGATGTGATAATGATTTCACATTTATGTGAAAATATACTCCGGAACGTACTTTCATTCTAAAAATGTTCTTGTTCTTTAGAAAACACAATCCTTAGTTCGTTATATACAGTTAGGCCATGTCGCCCTGGTATTCCCAGTATTCGGTGATAAAATATGAACTCAATATTCGTTTTTTTCACTAGGTAAACAGTGTTCGTTTTCTTTCAAACTTTCACAAATCTTTCAATTGTATTTTACAATGATATTGATGTAGGATTGAAGTCTCAAATGTCATTTTGTGCAATATCTGACACTTTACAGGTATCACTTTAACGTAACTGTATTATATGTGCATGTTATTCTTACATACATTTGTTTGTCCTTGTTTTTCATCAACAAATATCTAATCAATATGATTTTGACAATAATCAAATTACAGTGTGTATGTCTTCCTGCTCCACATGATCAACATTTCAGTTGTCGTCCATCAATAGATTCACTCAATAAAGTCTGTATTTGTTTTCAGAAAATGAAATATCTAAATCATAGGGCATCTTAAATTTGGTTAGTATGCTCCCATGGGAGTTGAGATGGTGCACAAGGTAGGTATGCGGGTTTGAACTGTACCTGATGACCAATTGCAAGGGTAATAATGCGCCTCTGAATAGGGCACCCAGATTCATGGCGTTCTATAAATTCGATATTAATATTATTATGGTTATTTTATCTGTCTTTTGTGGAACTTAATTTGCATAATTATTCAAATTATATTGGTACTATTAGTACTGATATATTTGCGTTTTAGTATCTTAGCTTTTAATAAAAGATTTGCAAACTTTTTAAAGCTAAAATCATACATCTAAATGTCAAACAATACAGAACTTCATTGGTCCATTTAAACAATAGCTCATTTGCATATTATGCAAATTACTTTGATAGTAATGTTTTGATTGTATGTCAAACTTTACCCTTTTTCATATCGGACCTTTTTAAAGATACCTTTTCATTAGCATCCTCTCAATGAAGCCCGTTTTGTAAACAAATATGCAATATTTTCTTTTTTTTCGAACTTAATTTGCATATTATGCAAATTACGTAGCTATTGTTAGAACGGACGTGCGTTCATCGTGTACTAGTTTGGGACACCAATATTGGGTTGCCATACTTTTCTGGCGTTAATTTGCATATTATGCAAATTAAACCACTTTCCGCAACTTCGATTTCTTAGGACTTTTTCTATGTTTTTAAGGGGAGATTCCTGAACAGAATTCCGAAGAAAAATCCCGTGTTGCAATTTTGCCGAGGTTACCCCCTTATATATGCTAGATTGACTGGACTATTAATGTGGTCCTCGTGCAATAAAGGTGATTGTTCTAACATTGTCAGAATCCACAAAACGAGCTTAAAATTTCATCGGTTCTCACGAAACAAGTTTGGGTTTTCCGAATTTCTCTTTCGTTATAAAGATATTTACGATTAAAGGGGTAGTTTAGTTTTGGTAGAGAGGGCGCTGCACATCACAAATTTTTTGTGAGATAATGAAAAACTGAGTGTCGAATTTGAGAGAACATGCAATTTTAATGGCAGAATAAATTTTATTTGGTCAAAATCGGTCCAGAAACGGCTGAAATATCAATAAATAAAATTGATTTTATAATTATTTGGGGCCCAAATAATTAGATGATTTTTTTCAAAAAATTTAAAAAATGCTTACACTTTTTCAGTAATTTTAAAATCGTTTTTTAAATAGTTGTTGATGTCTTAATCATTATTTCAATAGAACATCACATGCATTATTTTGTATGAAAAATGGTTGAAACCAATGCCTTTTTAGAAAACGCCCTCTTGTGTTTGAATGGCTCTTTTTGAATGATAACAGGCTTTTTACTTAGTCGTTTGTAATTTTGTATACCTTTCGAGCATGGTGGAGTAATAACTATTAGTTTATAATGTTACTGTCCAGGTTTGGTTACTAAAGTTCAGCCTTACCAAAACTGTACTACCCCTTTAAAGTGTTCTGATTTGGAAATTCTCCCTGGAAAATGTTCAACTGTGTACAAAGTTAGTGCAATCAGTTAGCGAATATGTGACCGGCTATAGCAAAACCGGGCACTTGTCGGTAGCAATCTAAATGTAGATATTCATACCATTAGAAAGGCCTCATCCCAAGCTTTCATTTTGATGCTCTAACTAATTGGTCAATAATTGGCGAAGATATGATTTTTTTTAATTTTACAATCATAGGTCTTTTACACACATTGTATGAACTGAATGCCCATTTCTTCAAAACATGAATTACCGACAAGTGCCGGGTTTTGCTATAGCCGGTCACATACCGTAAATACCGGCGCAATCGCCGCATCCGCGTAAACGCCGCATGCCGACTTTGGGCATTGAAATTGAAAAAAAAAAAAATGTGGGTGAAAAGTGCGATAGGAAAACTGGCGACAAAAAAAGCGGGAATAACGGCGGGAAACCAGAAAATCGGCTGGGAAATGATGTGCCAAATTTTAGCATGAAATCGTAACTTTGAAGTTAAAAACGTATCAGAGTTTCGCAAATATCAGCAAAAAAAGGTGAGAAACCATTCTAGGCCAGGGTAAACGTAGACAATTTGGCTATATAATGTTTTATCACGCAATACAATACAGTGCAATACAACCAATAGTCCCACACCTGCTGAAATGTGTTGTTTTGAGGCCAGTCAAGAGTGACATTTTGACTATCTCCGCGTACACGCCGCACCCCGACTTTGCAGGGTTTTTTCGAGGACAAAGTATGCGGCGATTACGCCGGTATTTACAGCAATCACTATGCATTTTCGCTCATTACTCGGTCATATGACACTCATACCATGGAATGTTATCACACGTCACTGATCAGTGGACATATCAGATCACATGAATACATATTTTAACAAGGTGGGGGAGCGGGATGGGGGGGGGGGGGGGCATGCCCCCCCCCCCCCTCGTGCACGAGTTTGATGTCATCACTCGGGTACTCTTATTCTTATTTATAGCGTAATTGTTTTAGTCTAATAATAATTGCATTTAGAGTATGACGAAAGAAAAGAAACTGTTTCGAATGATCACCTGGTGTGATGTCACATCTTCGGTACTATATTTTTTCTCATTATCGTTATTTGTTTTCTTCTAATAATAGTTGTCTTTAGTTGTGGTCACTGGCGTAAATCTGTCCGGAAAACACAATGCATTGGGGGGTCGAGCAATTGTTCACAAGCGGTTTGTGAACAATTGCTCGACCCCCCAATGCATTGTGCTTTCCGAACAGATTTACGCCAGTGGTTGTGGTGGAAGGTCAAAAGACGATTCGGAAGATCATATTAATATGTTGTGATGTCATAACTTCGGTATATATTCTAGATATTTTCTCATCACGTTATTCTTGTCGCTTTTGGCAAAGAAAATAAGATATTTTCAAAAATCGTCTGGTGTGATGCCATCTCTTCGGTATTTTGTTTGTATTTCTCATCCTGTTATTTGTTTTCTAATAAGTGCCTTTAGTTATGGCAGAAGATAAGAAGACGTTTCGGGTGATCATCTGGGCTGTGCCCCGATCCATCTCAACATGCGTCCTCAAGTGCCTCAGTTTTCAGCCGAACACACAGGTATAGAGTATAAATATGTTTCATTCTTTGCTTTTAATCATTTATTTCCTCCAAAACGAATGCAAGCAAGTTTGATGTCCAAGTATTGAATCGTGAATTAGAGACATGGTAATTGTACAGCTTGTCCCGGAGCTTCTCTCCTGGCCCGGTGGTATCACTTCACATTGGCCTATATACAGGGTGGCCCAGAAAGAATGCAACACCTACGATCGTTAATTTCATCAAGACCATCAACCAAATGTCATTATTTTAGAACATTCTTTTTCCAACAAAATGATATCATGAGCATTGATTTTGGGTAAGGCGTTTGGATCCTAGGGCCATTTTTCTGAGGCAATGTCGTTTCCTAAATTTGCTACTTTTTCGTCTCCAGCGATCCTCTGAACACTGAGACATTCTCGCCCCACGGCCTGCCATAGAATTAGCTGTACAAAAGAACCGCATTACTGCTCTCCATGTGATAAGGAAGACAATGTGAGCCATACCGTACGGGGTAATCGAGTTGAACAGCGCGATGTTGCGTACTCGATTACCCCGTACGGTATGAGACGAAAAAGTAGCAAATTTAGGAAACGACATTGCCTCAGAAAAATGGCCCTAGGATCCAAACGCCTTACCAAAATCAATGCTCATGGTATCATTTTGTTGGAAAAAGAATGTTCTACCCAATCAAACTAAAAACAATGACATTTGGTCGATGGTGTTGATGAAATTAACGATCGTTGGTGTTGCATTCTTTCTGGGCCACCCTGTATAGTGAACGCGTGATATGATAGTTCACACATTCGTGGGGGGAAAATCAAATACTTGAATTTAATACGTGGATTGAATACTGCATTGTATACTCTGATTGAATACTTGCATTGAATACTTGCATTGAAATCGTGGATTGAATACTTGCATTGAATCATTAGATTGAATACTTGGACTGAATAATGAGATAGAATGCACGGATCAAGTACTTGGATTGAATAATTAGATTGAATATTTTGATCGAATACTTAATGGGGTAGTTAAGTTTTGGTAGAGAGGGCGCTGCACATCACAATTTTTTTGGTGAGATAATGAAAAACTGAGTGTCGAATTTGAGAGAACATGCAATTTTAATGGCAGAATAAACTTTATTTGGTCAAAATCGGTCCAGAAACGGCTGAAATATCAATAAATATGTTTGATCTTATAATTATTTGGGATTTGGGGCCCAAATAATTAGATGATTTTTTCAAAAAATAAAAAAAATGCTTACACTTTTTCAAAAATGTTCAAAAGCGTTTTTTTAATAGTTGTTGATGATCTATCTACTTAATCATTATTTCAATAGAACATCACATGCATTATTTTGTATGAAAAATGGTTGAAACCAATGCCTTTTTAGAAAGCGCCCTCTTGTGTTTTAATGGCTCTTTTTGAATGATAACAGGCTTTTTACTTAGTCGTTTGTAATTTTGTATACCTTTCGAGTATGGTGGAGTAATAACTATTAGTTTATAATGTTACTGTCCAGGTTTGGTTACTAAAGTTCAGCCTTACCAAAACTGTATACTACCCCTTTAAATTGAATATTTGTATTGAATATTTAATTTGAAAACAACAATTTGAAACAGTTATATACATGAATATTATGCATTCAACTTATTGTATTGACATGTGGACATTTTGATTAAATACAGCTGCATGTATTCATATTTCGCCTTTTTTCTTTATAAATTTTAAATATATTTTGTTAACAACTTACTATAGCAAAAACTTGGATGGAGTACTTGCATCGCGTACTTGGATTCAATACTTTGATTGAAAACTTGGATTGAATCGTTTATAAAATTATGATGTTTTTAAACTTATTATATTGAAATTTTGATTTTAATACAGCTTCATGTATTAATATAGCTGTCTCTTTTCTTTATCAATTTTAAATGCATTTTGTTTACTTATTGAATTGACACTATATTGAATAATTGTATTCAATACTTGGATTCAAAACTTTGGTCATTTATATATTATTATGTATTCAACTCATTGTATTGAAGCTTCGATTGAACACAGCTACATGTAAACGTATAATATTTACCAATATCAAATACATTTTGTTTACAAATATGCTTAGCTTTTTTTGGTATTATCTCTATACTTCCAGGCATGGTTTGAGCCTTACTGTCTATCCTTCTTCTCGCGATTCGGCGAGAAACGTATGGGAGTCGAACTACCACGCAAAGTGAAGGATTTCGATGGAGAGGCATTTGCCGCTGCTATGTCAGTCAAACTGAAAGGAACTCCCGGAGAGGAGAGTTTTTCTCCCGAGCAGGTCGATATCTCATTATTGATGTGAGTATTTCGTACCATACGGGGTAACATGGGCACTATATTACAGTATACTTGATTGGTCACTCCCGAGAGTCTGTTTCACACAGTCGCGCCGATTCAACATGTTGAATCGGCCTCGAATGATCTCCGACTGGCTCTTGACCGGCAAAACAAGAGTTCTGTGACAACGTATACTGATGAGCTGAACCAGTCAGATCGGGTCGAGTCGGCTCTGTGTGCGGAAGGCTTAATAATACACTAAACGGACGTGTTCCCAATGTGTTCCCAGTCAGAGCCCAGAGTGTAATTTTTATTTGTCTCTCTTTACGTGTTCAAGTTCAAGTTTGATTTTCCATTTCAACAAAATACATTTACAATACATTAATACGTTTACGCAATATTGCTCCCAAACACAAGACATTAACACCCTATAATATATATAGCCTGCCCAACCCCACTTATAAAATCGTAACTGGTGCCACAACTGCCTCTTTCTCATAATGTACCATATTATTTTATGTTGTGTATAGCCTTACACCTGTATAATAAATCGCGCAAATATGTTATCTCCTCGTTGGTAAGATCAAGGTCAATGCAATTATGGCTTCCTTATTCTGTCTAGTATATTTTAACATAAGTGACACGCCGGTGTCAACTTATTGACTGAATAAGGGGCCGGTAAAGGGATCGAGGGGGTGGTGGTACATTAAAGGAGGGCGCATTACATTATTTTCATAGGCAAGCCTTACTTTGATAGTGTAATTACTTACTGTTTGCTATTTACTTTGCAGACGTGACGGTATCAAGCAGCAGCTAGACTCCCTCCCAGCCGACAAATCGCACGTCATCAAAGATATGGCATACGGCGCGACAGGGTACTACGACGCGCTACCCAGTAAAGAGTCTAAATTCCGACACGTCTTCCTGATCCGCCACCCAGCTAGCATGTTCCCGTCATGGCGGCGCCTGCTCCTGATACAGTTGAAGAACATGGGGCATCTACGGAGGGCAGACGGCACGGAGATCACGGACGAAGAGTTCGATATGACGACGAACGTGCCGTTCATGCTCCCGGGCTACATGTACAAATGCCAGTACGATTTGTGGAAGCACGTCCAAGAGAGCGGGCTGGATGCGAACCCGGTCGTGATCGACAGCGACGAGCTGGCCCGAAACCCGGCCGATCTACTTCCGAAGCTGTGCGAAGCCGCTGGCATGCCGTACGACAAGAGTCTGCTGGAGTGGGACGGTAACCCAGACGTGTCCGACGACTGGCGCAGCTTGTATCCGTTTTATAACAAGGAACCTAGCAAACAGCAGCAGCAGACGCATCTCATGGCACTGACAAGCACGTCCTTCAATGAACCCAAGCCGCCAGTTCCCCGGGATCAGATGAAACCGGACACGGTGAAATGCGTGGACGCGACCATTGAGTTCTACGAAAAGATGGCGGCCTGCCGTATCAAACCCGATGCTTAAATATTTATGTATTGATATGTGCAAGTCTGCACCCCAAAGTGGAGTCTGCCCCCTACACTCTAAAAACACCCGGGTCAGAATTGACCCGGAAAAGAGTCCGTTGGGGCCACACTCAGGGTCAAACAATTACCCGGAATAGGGTCATGAAGACCCGGAATGGGGTCACATCTGACCCCATTCCGAGTCATTTTTTGACCCGGAATGTGTGGCCCTAACGGACTCTTTTCCGGGTCAGTCTGACCCGGGTGTTTTTAGAGTGTACACTGTAATTTGTTTGTCGTTGAAACTACTCAATTAAATTTCTTCAACAAATTGCCTTAATTATTTTAAGTAAAAATAACTTTTTACAAAATTACGTCATTATAACTTAGACGTATTGCGTAATCTAAAATAATTTTAATGCGTACAATATAATAAGAAATTTATGGATTATTTGGGACAAAATTGTGTAAAATACATTTTCGTAGCGATATAGAATTTTGCTTTTAGAAAGTGCTCCTCCATTCACTCACTTATTCGGAACGCAGTAACCTTCATTCATAATTCTAAACCTAAGTATGTATATATGCTATAGACTTCGCTTTATCATTCGCTATTCCTATATATACCGTAAGCATGCATGATTAACTTATATAATAATGGTGCGTCTTTAGATGAACATTTTTAGCAGTTAATATTCGTAAAAAGACAAAAAGAGACGCGACAAATAACTTTGAAAATATTTTTTTCCAGAAAACGAACGTTCCACTGATTATTCATCGTACGTTTTAATTTCACTTATAATCATAAAGTTAGATTATTAGTTAAAAACTGTAAATGTTCGATATCTTTCAAATCTGATTCATGAATATTCATGAAGTAAAGTTAACTTAAATCTACGCTTTTCTTATGTTATTGTTACTCAAATTAGTAAAAAGTAGAAATTACTTAATTATTTGTATTTGCTTTTGTTCAAATTACTTAAATGTATCTAGTTTATTTTTCTACCTACTTTTTTATGTAAATTCTACATTAATTTATTTAGTTGTTATTTTAAAGTTTGTATAATTTAAATAACAACGGAGGAGTGAAATTCGGGGGTACAAAGATCACAAACCTGAGGTATGCGGATGACACTACTCTAGTTTGCAGCAGTAGAGAGGAGCTCATTGACCTATTGAACCGTATTAAAAAGGCGAGTGAAGGCTATTGAACACTAAAAAGACTAAAATAATGGTAGTCGACAAAGACAGCAACAACAACGATTTCACCATAGATGGAAAGACGATTGAAGTAGTCAGTCAGTTTGACTACTTAGGTTCCATAATCAATAACAAAGGAGGAAGCACCACAGAGATAAGGAGAAGACTGGCAATAGCAAGATCAGCTGTGCAGAGCATGTCTCATATCTGGAGAAGCCGAGGCCTGTCACTCGATCTGAAGGTTCGACTTCTTCGTGCAACTGCATTCTCCATTGCTACATACGGATGCGAGTCTTGGGCCATGACAAAGAACGACAGAAAAAGAGTTGACGCTTTTGAGATGTGGTGCTACAGAAGGCTTTTACAGGTGTCTTGGCAAGATAGAAAGACAAATGTATGGATTCTGAACAAGATTGGTACAGACTTAATTATCAGAAAGTACTTCAGGCACATCGTTAGGAGAACTGAAGGAATTGAGAAAAGAATACTGCAAGGCGCAATTGAAGGAAAACGTGGCAGAGGTCGTCCACCTACATCTTGGACTGACGATATCAAGAGAGTGTCCGGGGAAGGAATGAAGGGTGCAACACACTTGGCAGAAGACAGAGTTGCATGGCGTGCTCTCGTGAAGACCACAGCAGCGCTTTACAGCGCCACCTGAACTTGATGATGATGATAACTTAAATTTAGCGAGTAGGCAGGACAAAAATGTGTTTTTGCTTAGATTCTAATTGGGAATAAAAAAAGTAATAATTACTAACTGAAATAATATTGTTTACAGTGTATGTGATACAAACGTGCACTCTTAGGGTGCATCTGTGCACCCCATATGGTGCAAACCCCCCTTTTTCATGTTTTGGGGATGCAGAATTGCACCCTTTTAGGTTCCTGCTATCGTAGTGCTCAGCGAACCTTTATTTCGGGTTCGGGTTCGTAAATCAGACGCACGGTGTCATCTTGCAAACGCATCGCACGCGGTGCGTAAGATGTACATTTGCTCAGTATTCTTAAAGGGATAGTTGAGTTCTGGTAAAGAGAGTACAGTTTTGGTCAAACTGAATTTTAGTAAGCAAACTTGCACCATTACATTACAAACTAATAGTTATAACCCCACCATGCTCGAAAGGAATACAAAAAAATACAAATGATCGACTAAGTAAAATGCCTGTTATCATTAAAAAAGAGCCGTTATAACTCAAGAGGGCACTCTCTGAACACTCATCGGTTTCAACCATTTTAAAGGGTGACTAAATTAAAAACGCATGTTGACTTTGGTTGATCTATAATAATGAATACATCACATATCTGTTGACTATTTGATGTACATTTTTGTCATGTTTGTTATACTATTTTTTCTATTATTTTTATTCTACCTGCTAAGATCCACCCCTAAAAAAACCCTCCACCATTGACTTTTCTGACATCACAATACCATTCAACCATCGATCAGCTAAATAAACATAAACAAAAGATATGTTCTCACCCACTGAGTACCTTATTGCATTAGCATTGGATGTTTTCATTGAAACCTTTCTTTTCATGGTGAGTGGGCATTCTATAAAACATGCAATGTTATTGTAAACATGTGGTCAGTGGACATTCCAATGTCTTTTGTTCATCTAGCTGACTGATGGTTGAATGGTATTATGATGTCACAAAAGTCAATAGCTTCTGGCGGGTTTTTTTAGGGGTGAAGCTGAGCAGGTAGAAAAAAGTAATATAAAAAATAATATAAAAAATATGACAAAAATGTACATCAAATAGTCAACAGATATGTGATGTATTCATTATTATAGATCAACCAAAGTCAACATGCGTTTTTAATTTAGTAACCCTTTAAATAAAATATTGTGCATGTGATGTTATGTTGAAATAGTGATTAGATAGAGAGATTATCAACAACTATTTAAAAACCACTATTGTAATTTTTTTGAAAAGAGGAAGCAATTAAAAAAAATAAAAATACGGCAGGTTCAAAATGTCGAATAATTGTGGGGCCCACATTTATTACAAAAGGTTATGTTTATGAATATTTCAGCCATTTCTGAACCGATTGTGATCAAATAAAGTTTATTCTGTCATTAAAATTGTATGCTATTGCGAATTTGACACTCAGTTTTTCATTTCTCACAAAAAATTATTTTGAGTAGCGCCCTATATACCAAAACTCAACCATCCCTTTAAACTGGCCTATACGAATGTTTGGCACGCCCTCTACATCACAACGCATGACCATGTTTAGGGTGACTTTCGAGAACAAATATTGGCTGAATCACATATTTAAGTTGTGTATAACTTTTCTAGGATTATTCTTTTTACCGTGTAACCATGGTAACAGCAATCGTGTTTTGGTGTTCACACTACCTGTTCATAGCGACGTTTTGTACGATCTCATATATATACGCCCCTTTTATCCTTAAAAGCACACTATAGTATGACTGTTAAATAAATGTAAAGTTTGACCTGTAGGCGTTTTGTTCCCGTTTTGTTAGACCTGATATTGTTTGTATTACATCATGTACTAGAATACATAGGGAAACGATGGGCTAAACCATACAAGGAAACGATATAGACTAAATAGTGTTAAATTATTACTACTTCTACTACTACCACTCCTTCCAAGCGGCTCATGGGAATTGATAAGATCGTCTTGCTGAAGGACAAATGCGATGGGCATACACTGGGTTCGAACTCGGGATCTCACGATTGGAAAGCGCGCGCTCTACCAATCTTGCCACACCACAACCACAAATTGTATTCATTTTGGTATTAATTGTCTCTGTAAAAGATGTAATGGGATGTATGCCGCCCCCTTTTTTAAGGCCACCCCATACCATACACTGAGCGAGAACAAATACCGTATGCTGGTATGAATAATAATGATAATAACTCTACTAATAATAATAATTAGATAATAATCATATTTGTTTTATTAATCCAGGGTAGCCTCTTCCGTGCTTTGCACTGCCTTCCCAGGGTGCCATGCGTCTTATAGTATTTCCGGTTTATCGGTCGGAGGTAACACACCGACAGTCAATCCAGCATTTGAAGTGCACTCTCCTTACTCCATGCATGGGGAGCATTCCAGCCAGTGCTACTGGTGTACTAGAAGTACACATGTGCATAACAAACACCATCAAGTACTTCCGAGTACAAAAAATATATACCTAGCCTAGGTGAGAGACAGCAATGTTGATTAAAGCGTCTCGCTGAAGGGGTAAACACGCCGGCTATTAAGGGACTCGAACCCACGACCCTCGCATTGAAAGACAAGGGCCCGATCCACTATACCACGAGCTAGCTAGCTGTGACAGAGCTATACGGCAAGGGGTCAGCGAGCGGGACTAACTGGCTCCCAGCGCTCGATGTGTTCGCTTCGCTCACGTAATTTATACAGCGCGAGAGTCTTGACGAAAGACTAGATGAGGCATAACTTTTCATTTGCCAAATGCATGGACTGCCTATAGCCCTCTGCAGACAGAGCCGACTCGACCCGATCCGACTGGTTTTCATTCGGATCGGCTCAGTTTTGAGTGCCTCGCGACACACATTTTGCCAGTCGAGAGACAGTCGGATGCCAGTTGGGACCGATTCAACACAATGAATCGGATCCAACCGACCGGGCCCAACTCTAGCCTGATTGAAACCAGTCGGATCGGGTCGAGTCGGCTCTGTCTGCAAAGGGGTTTCAATGTAATGAGTGTGTAGGGCCCAATGGGTACGGTAATCGCATGCGTTCTGAATCTTTGCGATAAGCGTATTATCGTAGTTGCCAATATAATTATACATCTTGATTGGATCATCGTCTTTCGTCAAGACCCTCGTGCTACGTAAGCGGAGCGAGCATTGTGAGCAAAGTGAACAGCCCGATCGAGCGCTTGCTCGAGCCAGTTAGTCCCGCAGCGTCAGTTAGTGCCGCAGCTAAGCCCGTGCTGTACAGCTCGTGTAGCGAATCACCGACCCATATAGAACCTTGACTAAAGGCTAGCCTAGGTGAACGGAATATAGTGAGGGGGTGAACTCGCCTATTTCCCTTTTGTACTGAATATAAATCGTTTTCACTAACCTTATATCATTACTATTTAGGGACTATTCCTCTTCAAACTTTCTTGCCGTTTTATTGGCGGTGCATGCCTCACCCCAGTGGCATACCCATGATTTTTTGCAAAGGGGGGGGGGGGGGGGTTAGGGTTAGAATTTATATTGTTGAGGGGGGTGTCGGTGAAGAGTTTTCGAGGGGGGGGGGGGGATTGGCAATATGCAATATGCTGAAATGAGCTCCCATAATTGCAATTGACTTATCTATTTTTACTACTACTACTACTACTACTACTACTACTACTACTACTACTACTACTACTACTACTACTACTACTACTACTACTACTACTACTACTTCAACTATTACTACTACTACTACTACCACTACTACTACTACTACTACTACTACTACTACTAGTACTCATACTACTACTACTACTTCTATTTCTGCTATACTACTACTTCTACTACTACTACTACTTCAACTATTACTACTACTACTACTACTACTACTACTACTACTACTACTACTACTACTACTACTACTACTACTACTACTACTACTACTACTACATCTACTACTACTACTACTACTACTACTACTACTACAACTACTACTATTACTACTTCTACTACTACCACGTGAGTGCGTGGGAGGGTGGATGTGTGTGGGTGTGCCTGGAGGTTACGTATACTTTTCTTTTACTGAAAAATGTTTCATGTTCACTTCGAGTCCACGGCGGGCCCAGGAAGTTTAGACCGAATAGATACTTGACGAGGATGTATTCCAGAGTAGTGTTGTTCCCGAGTGTTTTCTTCATCTAATCACAAAAAGTACTTTTAACTTGGCCTTCAGCAGTATGATCACAATTGGTCTCTATATACCCGCATTTGTTCGCAATTTGATTTCAAATAATGAAAGTTGTTGACGTTGATCTATACGCCACTGTACTACGAACCCTTGCCGTGTTTTCCTGACAAAAACTTGTTTAAAGATGAGCAGAGGCACAATTTAATTGTTTGACATGTTTTTTGTTTTTGTGTGTGTGTGTGTGTGTGTGAATGTTCTTATGTGTTTATTTTAATAACAAGACGGTTTCAGTGTAATCAACGGCAAAAACAAAAGAGATTCTCGTTTGTGTGCAATATGTTTGTGTGTGTGGGTTTTCGTTTAGATTGTGGAATTAAAGTAAGAACAAAATACCAAAATAATGTACTTCTAAACAGTGTTGGATGGGTGTGCATGTTCGTAACGATGTTTGTATTGCAGTTAATTCCATAAACAATTAAATATTTGTTTTAATTTGGGGGGAAAACGAATATGTCAGTGGATTAACGAACAATCGGAATAACAACCATTAGAACAAACAGACGTGTGACCACATAATCACACACTAATACGCACAAACGTGAAGGTTACGAGTTAAAGGTCTCTACACCCTATCTACCCGTATTTTAAACAGATCTCATAGTTGATAAACGATGGATGATATATCTCATATCAAAATTTTAGTCGTCAATTGCACTCGATTTTCATAAGATCATTATACCTTTCGTTTCAAGTCATTCCACAAGGTCGCTTAATCCAGGCCATTTTCATCTCAAGAGGTAATTCAACCGGTGTTAACCCGTTGTCTACGGGAAGTACGAGAACCTAATAGTGTGGTGTTGTTAACCCCTAGGGAAGCTCATTATACAAGTGGTAGTTCTTGTAAAAAAACGAGTATTTTACTTATTGATAATATCATAGATGCTTAGAGGGGTGATGGATTAATGCTAGTATATTCAATAAAGAACGTTTTGATGTGGCTTTAGACGTATACCGTACAAAATTACAAAAGACTAAGTAAAAAGCCTGTTATCATTTTTTTATAAAGAGCCGTTAAAACTCAATATTGCGCTTTTTAAAAACTCATTGGTTTCCAACCATTTTTTCATCTCATGTTTTGTTAAAATAATGATTGAATAGACAGATCATCAACAACTATTTAAAAACCTCATGAAAATGTGTATGATTTTTATTTTAAATCATCGAATACACCTAGGGCCCCAGGTTTATTTCGATTGGATATATTTATTGATATTTCAGCCGTCTCTGAATCGATTTTTATCAAATAAAGTTTATTCTGTCATTACAATTGTATGCTCTTCCAAATTTGACACTCAGTTTTCATTACCTCACCAACAAATTATTTCGTGCAGCGCCCTCTATAACAAAACTCAACAATCCTTTTAGTTGGCTTATGATATTCCTTTTTCACAAAGTGGGGTTTCAAATGTGGTCAAATTTCAACCAATTTGAGACCAGAAAATCGCCTCTTTCACCGACATGGGAGGAACATACATGTGAATGAGCGTTCATTACATAAGTTTTCACAATGGTTTGGAGTTTGATAGGCTTCGGCAGGCGTAAAGGATGAATATTTGACTACAATTTGGTTGAAATTTTTAGAAAATTTGAAACCCCGCATTGTCGCCCTAAAATATAGACTACCATAACCAAAATTAATAATAATAATGTTTCGATTTATATAGCGCCTAATATGATTGATAATCATCTCTAAGCGCTTTACAATAATATTATTACCAGGGTCGTAGGATACAATGCAAACCAGCACACATTGTGTGCACCATCTCCACTCCCTGGGGAGCATTCCTTCCAAGCGGCTCATGGGAATTGATAAGATCGTCTTGCTGAAGGACAAATGCGATGGGCATACACTGGGTTCGAACTCGGGATCTCACGATTGGAAAGCGCGCGCTCTACCAATCTTGCCACACCACAACCACAAATTGTATTCATCTTAGTATTAATTGTCTCGATAAAAGATGTAATGGGATGTATGCCGCACCCTTTTTTTAAGGCCACCCCATACCATACACTGAGCGAGAACATGAACAAATATGCTGGTATGAGTAATAATGATAATAACTCTACTAATAATAATAATTAGATAATAATCATATTTGTTTTATTAATCCAGGGTAGCCTCTTCAGTGCTTTGCACTGCCTTCCCAGGGTGCCATGCGTCTAATAGTATTTCCGGTTTATCCGTCGGAGGTAACACACCGACAGTCAATCCAGCATTTGAAGTGCATTTGAGAGTCAGGAACAGAATAGCGAAAAGTATAAACAGTGTATGTGTATGTGTTTTGTATTGGAGTCTGTATAGTGAGTACAGTACTTTATTTCAGTAACGACTGGGAAAAGGAGACTATCCAATAATAAAATATTGCTTAAAACATGAATTAAACGCAACAAAACAAACAAGTAAACGATTTTTTTTTTAAAGAATATCAGTGTAATGTGTTAGCGAACATTCGGACGAACAAACCTAAGTTCATTTCTTTATCATTAACGACTTTTCTTTTTTCAGAACAACGAATTTATATATTGATGACAATAATGAATAGCAATCATTATAAAACAAATTGATGTGACCACAGAAGCACACATACACACGAACGTGTAGGTAACGAGCAAAGAAGTTTGTACACCCTATTCATACCCGTCTTTTGAACAGATCTCATAGTTGATAAACGATGAATGATATATCTCATATCAAAAGGTGATGCGTCAATGGCACTCGATTTGCATATAAGTATCAGTACTTCAAAAGTTGACTTTTACCCCAAGTCACGCGATCAACAAGGTCACTATTAAATCCAGGCCATTTTCATCTCAAGCCTTTAGACATCCGGCATTAACCCGTTGTCTACGGAAACCTATAGTGTGCCGTTATTTACCTATTTGAGTGTTCAGTTCACATGAGGTTGTTCTGATGTGAAAGTATGTTACTCCTGCATTATACCATAACTGCAGCTAAGAGGTGTTATTTGTTAAGCTTGTTCTATTTATTAAAGAACTTTAAATTTAATTCGCTTTAGAAGTAGAATCGTAACATCTGCTGGTTGCTAACAAAGATTTGATTTATGGGAGTCTCGTGGTATATCGGTTAGGGGCCTTGCAGTGCCCATGCGCAGGTCGTAGCTTCGATGTCCAACCTAGTATGTTTTTTCATCAGTATTGTAATTAATCTTTATTTGTAGCTTACTCCGTAAAATAATACCAATATAAGTAGAACAAAATAGTGGGCACTTGGTTCTGGCTGCATAGTCATAGTTGCCTTCTATTGTTCTTTTTCTTCTTCTTCTTCTTCTTCTTCTTCTTCTTCTTCTTCTTCTTCTTCTTCTTCTTCTTTGCTAATACTATCGTGTTTTATTATAAACCGTTATGTCCGCGCCAAAAGCACATCTCGCTTCGTTATACAAATGCTTGATTTCCAACAGTTGTATGCATGGCTCCCAATACCAGCTTTAACATACGATGCCCTTCTTGAGAAATTATGAGTTTCAATTACTTTTATCCTTTTACATAAACGCGTTTTGTATATTTTATAACAAATATTGTAATTGAAAACTGCTTCCTGTTCGAAATAAAGGTTTAAATTGAGCCCATCTGTGCTTCTGACGCCCCCGGTACAGTGGCGAAGCCAGGATTGTAGCTATGACCCTGACCTGATACCAGCGTAAAAGATGTTGTAACTTGGGAAATGAAGAGTCCTTACCATTGGTTTAGTTCTTGCCAACCATACTCAGTGTTACTAGGCATTTTAGCTCAGGGGTAGAGCGTATGTCTCTTGACCAGGAGACTGTAGGTTCGAACCTCAGACGAGACGTATTAGGAGGGTTAGTAACCCTACTACTACTACTACAACTACTACTACTACTACTACTACTACTACTACTACTACTACTACTACTACTACTACTACTACTACTACTACTACTACTACTACTACTACTACTAATAATACTATTATTATTATTATTATTATTATTATTATTATTACTACTACTACTACTACTACTACTACTACTACTACTACTACTACTACTACTACTACTACTACTATTATTATTATTATTATTATTATTATTACTACTACTACTACTACTACTACTACTACTACTACTATTATTATTACTACTACTACTACTACTACTACTACTACTACTACTACTACTACTACTACTACTACTACTACTACAGTACTATTATTATTATTATTATTATTATTACTACTACTACTACTACTACTACTACTACAACTACTACTACTACTACTACTACTACTACTACTACTACTACTACTACTACTACTATTATTAGTATTATTATTATTACTACTACTACTACTACTACTACTACTACTACTACTACTACTACTACTACTACTACTACTACTACTACTACTACTACTACTATTACTACTACTACTACTACTACTACTACTACTACTACTACTACTACTACTATTATTATTATTATTATTACTACTACTACTACTACTACTACTACTACTACTACTACTACTACTACTTCTACTACTACTACTACTAATACTACTACTACTACAGTACTATTATTATTATTATTACTACTACTACTACTACTACTACTACTACTACTACTACTACTACTACTACTACTACTACTACTACTACTACTACTACTATTACTACTACTACTACTACTACTACTACTACTACTACTATTACTACTACTACTACTACTACTACTACTACTACTACTACTTATACTACTACCGCTACTACTATACCACCACTGCCATTACTACTACGAATGAAATATTCAAAATACCAAGAGTGATTATGTTAATACAGGTTCTCCCAGAGGCTTCGTCTTCGTTAAATCAGTTCTAACTCGCATATCGGATGCAAAACCATAATCACTCCCGCACTTAACGTGCACGTCGACCACTCCATGGGAGCAATCCAGCCAGTGCTACTTTAAAAGTGTACACATGCTATTAGCGATAACATAATGCGCATGTTCATTACTGTTCTTAAATGCGAACAAAAAAATAAGGCATCTTTTTTGGCGCCATGATGAACCATTTAGAGATGAAATTGCAAGGGCATACAGATATTATCTAAATACGAAATTGAAAAAAAAAAACACTTCAATTTTCAAGAGGGTCATATTATGCTTTCGCTGGTAGCTGGTGGCTTAGGCGCGTGGGACGATAAACCTCTATAAAGATAGACGATTTCCAGGGTAGAAATCACAAGTCGCAGAGATCTTCTGAACGGTGACATCTACACAAGGAGAAGCGATTGAAACAGTCATTGATCGAGCAGTGTAGCAACCAGAGTTTCAAGATGTTCGGCTTGGGGTTCACAATCATATGCCTCCTATCCGTGGCCAACGCACAGGGTAAGTATCAAAGGTCCAGTGGTGTTTCCAAAGGTGTAGCACATAATCGTTCTTGAGGTGAAAAATTACCCTCTATTCGCGGAGTTTTTAGAACATTTTCACCGCATTAAACAATCTGTTCAAAACGAAAACTGTTACAAATTGCCATTACAAAAATGTTTTGGGTGCATTTTTCATTTTGAGTACATATTTTTAACAAATTTTTGTTTAGAGACTTAAGGCGCAACAGACCTTTCACGAAAAAGACTTATTTTGTTTTTTGACTTTTTGTTTAATTATCTCCGCAAATATCGTCATGAAATATTACCCCCCTTTTCCATTTCTGTGAAAATTTCATTCTCACGAACGTAGGCACAAATTATTCCTTTCAGTGCGAAATTGTAAACGATGCGACATGCAATTTGAATGATTTGAATGATTCGATATGATTGTATTTATTTCAACTTTTCAACAACTTTTATAAGATTGCTTACTTGACTTATGCTGTTCACTCCAATGGAGGGTTGATGGTGGCATCCGCTTCGTGATTCCCTGTCATTTGCCAGGTGACTTGCCTCAGCTATTGATTGTCAATTCCTTTAAGTGCATTCTACTTTCAAGCAATCTGTCCAACTCTTAGGGGGTCTTCCCCTAGGTCTGGCTCCCTTTACTTTTCTTTCCATCGCAATTTTTGGGAGGCGTGATGAGTTCATTCTCTGGACATGCCCAAAGTAGCGGAGTCTTTTCTGCGAGAATGTATCGATAACAGTGTACTGCATGTTGAGCTGCTCTCTGATTGATGTATTTCTATTAAACTCTGTCCTTTCTTGTAATTTCGAGGCTTCCTCTGAGACGTGCCATCTCGAATGTAAGAAGTCTGTTCTCATCTTCCTTTTTGAGCGTCCATGTTTATGCTCCATACAGAAGGATTGATAGGACAAGTAGTATCTTATATAATTATATTTTTGTTGTTGTACTTACTTTGGGGATTTCCATATTGTGTTTAGTCTTTGGACTGCACCCATGGCCTTCCCAATTCTGTGTTTGACATCCTCAGTGGTGGATCCATTTTCCTGGATTATCCCGCCTAAAGCTGCGTTTCAATTAGAGCGAATTTCCGCCGCGAACATTCGCACGGACCAAATCAGTGTTATTCAATATTACTCATATATATTATGTCATATTACATGGCAAATATTCTCAAGCGAATTTTTCAAATCGCTCCTCAGAGCGATTTTTTCAATAATTCGCTGCGAAAAAAATTATATTTGCCATGTAATATGAATAATATATATGAATAATATATAAATAACACTGATTTGGTCAGTGCGAATGTTCGCGGCGGAAATTCGCCATGGAAATTCGCTCTTATGGAAACGCAGCTTAAGTAGGTGAACTTCTCCACTTGGTTTAACTGTTTGCCGTCAAGAGTGATGGTGATTATATACCTTCTTTGCTTACTATCGCCTGCACTTCCGCTTTACCAACATTAATCTTTAGCCCAAATGTTGTGCTGCCGCAGTGGACTTTTTCAACGAGGGTCTGGAGATCTTCCTCACTTTCGGCGATCAAAGCAATATCATCAGCAAGTTGTTTATCACGTTTCCTTTGATAAAAGCTCCAATATTGGTGTCCTCTATGGCATATCTCAAAACCAGTTTTAGTAGGATGTGGTGATATTATGAATCCTTGTCGCACTGTCCTAGTCACCCTGGGGGTGTTTCACAAAGATCCTAAGTTGAACTTAACTCTAAGTTGGACTTAAAAGGTATGGAAAGCCGTTAGTTTCTTTGAAAACAATTTGTAAAAGTCCTTTCAAAATTGTTGTTGTTTATTTATAATTTAATTTGTGTTTGTGGCGAGGGAATATTTAAAAAAAGGAATTAATATATTTGTTTTTCATGTATGGTTTTACTTAGTAAATTGGCATACGCTGCCTTTCACCAGAAACGTTTAATATTGCTTCGTTGGCGCAATGGATTCTTGAGGATCATTGATTATTCACGGTTTTTTAAAATCAAACATGGGACAAGTTAAGGATTGAAATAATTTATTAGTATGAAATGGTTATCTAAAATCATGATTTTAATTATGAAAGTAGTGCATTTCGCAAATACGTTCCTCATTAAATTACAGTTATTTCATTCAATATGTGTCTAAAACGTATACAGTAAGTCCCAGAAAGAATGGAAATATGTATTTATGGTATTAAGGTAATCTTAAAAATAAACATACTTGGACTTAAGTTGGACTATAAAGGTATGGAAAGCCGTTAGTTTCTTTGAAAACAATTTGTAAAAGTCCTTTCAAAATTGTTGTTGTTTATTTATAATTTAATTTGTGTTTGTGGCGAGGGAATATGAAGAAAAAAAGGAATTAATATATTTATATTTCATGTATGGTTTTACTTAGTAAATTGGCATACGCTGGCTTGGATTCTTGAGGATCATTGATTATTCACGGTTTTTCAAAATCAAAATGGGACAAGTTAAGGCTTGAAATAATTTATTAGTATGAAATGGTTATCTAAAATCATGATTTTAATTATGAAAGTAGTGCATTTTGCAAATACGCTCCTCATTAAATTACAGTTATTTCATTAAATATGTGTCTAAAGCGTATACAGTAGGTCCCAGGAAGAATGGAAATATTTGTTTATGGTATGAAGGTAATCTTAAAAATAAACATACTTAGTATCATAATCAGGCTTTCTGGTTGTTTAAATTAGCTTAGTTGGGTTTGTCAGTCGTGAGATATGGTGGTTTGTTTGCAGTACATTGAAATCCACTTTGTGCCAATATACGTTTTGTACATTACATGACTTACCCGATCATAATCATTTTCAGAGCAAAACAAACGTAGAATATATAAAGTACGTATTCAATTGGCTCAATATGTTGTTACCATTACCTGAATTAAATTTGAATGGATTATACGCAATTTTTTTTGTAGGGGGGTAGGAGGGGGTGGGGGAGAGTAAGTGGTTAATGTTTTGCTGAACATTACTTGTTAGAATGTGTCTAAACAAATCCAGGCTACAATATTTCCATTATCATACTCTCGTGGAATATGGCCAAATTGAGTATTGTGTGAAAGTTCGTGACAAAGTATATCATAATATGGCCATGAAATTAACACAATGCATAGTGCTGTTTCCTGCTTATCGTCGTAGGTTTGTACACCGTTGGGACATCTTTATTAGATCTGGTTAACCATGAAGTAGAAATAAGGTTCCATACTTCATTCTATTGGTAAATTTAAATCAGCAAGAAGTAAACAAACCTTTAGAGCTGAAGAAAGGTGAAGCCAATCAAGACAAGCTTAACATCCAGAAATGAAAAATGTTCTAATCATGAATTGTCCGGTTCAATCATCCCATTTTGTTAAAAAATAGCTATATGTTGTGTCTTTGTGGGGCTGCCGACCATTTTTACATTGTAGTTATTTTATTTCATTTATAATTATGACAGCCTTCTATACCTCTTCGCAGATATTCGTCTTGTGGACGGGGCCACTCCCGGGGAAGGCAGAGTCGAGGTTTGGTACAACGAAGCATGGGGAACGGTCTGCGATGACCTCTGGGATATAACTGACGCCAACGTGGTCTGCAGGTCGCTTGGTTTTGGAGACGCTGTTGAAGCACCGGGTACAGCCACCTTTGGCCAAGGCACCGGGGACATTGTCCTCGATAATGTTGGCTGTACCGGAAGCGAGGTCAGCATCTTTGACTGCACCAACAACGGTCTGGGTGTCCACAACTGCGTGCACGGAGAGGACGCTGGGGTCAGATGCTCGTCGCAATTACGAGGTAATTAAGATGTGAGAAATGAGAAATTAAAATGTTTAAAAAAGGGAAATAAATGCGTCGAATATAATTATCCTTAAATCATCCTTAACTCCGCTAAAAAATAATAATAATTTGTATTTAAGCGAGCCAAAGATTGTCCCAACCAAGACTTCAACTGGGCCTTTGGCTTTTCATGTCGACGCAATACATTGTTTGGTCTCATCGAACTCGTGTTTGGACAGACCACTTATCGAATAACCTGCGATCTGCACTGTTGAAACGCTGTGTAAACAAATTCAACAACTTGTTGAAAATTTTCTACAACCGCTGTTTAACATATGAAACATCCAACTCTTGTTGAAAACATTCAACAACCCCAGTTGTTTAAAGTTTACACAACTGTTGTTTTAATTTTTTCTACAACCGTTGTTTAGAATCAATTTTAAACAACCCTGTTGTTGAAATAGCAAATACAAAAATGATTGTACTATAAAACGGCAAAGTCGGAATCGAACCGGGGAGCTTTGGGTTATAAGACTAACACGCTACCTCGTCGCTATCTCGTTTCGCTTGGTTTGCAGTGGGACAAATAAGGTTTTGTCGCGATGATTTCGCGGTCGAAACTATCACGTGATTTAACACGTTTAATCAACGCTTGAACAATGGCCGCTTTACACAATCATTCTTTCTACAACTAATCATGCTACACCTACTAGGTTGTATAAAAAGATTCAACAACCATTTTTACACAGCGTTTTTTTTTACACAGCGTTTTAACAGTGTGGAACAGTCTCTCAGAATTCGATATATTTTTATTTTGGCACGGGTCGTGTTGAAACATTGTGAATTATAAACTAAGGCCCTGGTGCAGAGGAGCCAAAGTATTAATAATCTTTACGGGCGTATTTCCAGACAGGTGTCCCCGAGGTCACCCCCCCCCCCCCCCCCCCTTCATACGAATAAAAAAGAAATAACAATGAAATCGGCGAAGTCATCTTATTGTTATGTAAAAACAACCACACTATCGTGAGCGCCAAAATGGTGAAGACTTTCTTGTTTTGCTTGTCAGGTGAAAACAGGAAGAGAGGTGATAGTTAAATACCGTAACTGAAATATGCATTCTTTTTTTGCCCCTTACGAAAAATGCAAGCCCCGTGCTGCCCCCCCCCCCCCCCTCAATACACAAATCATAGCTCCGCCACTACATGTATGCAAATCACGCCTCAACCTAGACCGAACAAATCAGTCTATGCTATGTTCCAAAGGTTGTACCACTGGAGACTGCGTCTGGCAGGCTGACCGTCTATACATGCAGTATACTATAGTATAGGCTATTTGTATACTGTGTTGGAGCTTCTGACTCGGAATCCAAGTCGTCCGAACGCGGTGTATAGGTACCCTATATAAGTGGAATGAACTACTAGAACTAGTCTGCTTCATGTGTTAGAAAGTTATTGTTGGGTGTTGTGTCCATGTAAAGGTAATATTGCACACTGGTGGTTATTACATTTTTCTGATATGTTTGCTTAAAGGCGTAGTTCAGTTTTGGTATAGAGGGCGCTGCATGAAATAATTTGTTTGTGAGATAATGAAAAACTGAGTGTAAAATTTGAAAGAGCATACAATTTACCGGGGATCTGCACAAAAATGTAAACATGGCAGCCTTCATGTTAGTACGGGACGCGTATATTTTGTTTACACCACTGTTCGACCATGTTCGCTCAAAACGGGCCCAAAACGCGCTGGTTAGCCAAGACTAGAGCCTGCTGTATGCCATATAATTTATATGCATTGCGACTCTGCGATTTCGATCTAGCGAAGACAAGTCCAAGGGCGAGGGTGACCATTAATTAGTGGCCGATCTCGATGCGGACTACGACCACGACGATGAGACTTGGAATATTCATCTAGGTGTATATACAATGCACTCACAGTCACCATGGTGTGTGAAACTACGATTTTATTGAGAAAATGGCTAGGCTTTTGATGCATAGAAATTGTATCGCACACAGCAGGCGCTAGTCTTGGCTTACCAGCGCGTTTTGAGCGAACATGGTTGAACAATGCATGGTGTAAAAAAAATATACGCGTACGGCGTGCCGCAAAAATATCATTTGTGTCGTCTTTTTGCGAGATTGGTGTGGCCTCATCCGTGGGCCATTTTTTGTGATTTGTATATCAAATTAAAGCTCTCGGTGTCGCAAACGAAGTAGCATAGATGAAATGCTATCATTTTGGTCCGCCTTAATACTATACTTCGCTTTTACTTCGACATTCTTATTTTCAAATTTACTTATTTTCTATCTTCCTCACTCATAATTCAGTGGTGTGGCGGAGGCCGGAAGACCATTTATGGTCTGCTTCTCCGAATGATTTCTTATTTTCTCTTCTTTTATGTGTGTTATATTTTATTTCTGTCAAGGTGCCATGTTTTCTTTATATATTTTTGTGCCCAATTATTAATTGTTAATTTTCTCTTTATTCCTCACTTAGACGTCAATCTGATCCACCCGAATTTAAGACATATTCATACATTAATACTCATAGGTTCTATAGTTAATGTTTAATGAATGATATTGTAATCAATCCTCTCGAGGTAATCGACCTCGATTTGCCAGAGCTCCACTTTGATTGTGATGCGAATGACCCTTTTGTAAATAATAATACTTCTGCTTACTTTACTGAACAGCAGGTAATTTCAAATTCGAGTTCAAATGTTAAAGATGAATTGTTATTGATGCACCTAAATATCAGAAGTCTAAGCAAGAATTTTGATAAGTTCTCTGGACTTGTAAACGAACTAAAGTTCGAATCGGCTATATTTGGATTATCGGAAACATGGTTAAACAATGTCCCTGATTCCATGTTTTGTATTGATAGATTTTCTCTTATAACTAACAATAGAACTGCTAAACGGGGAGGTGGAGTTGGATTTTATGTTACAAATAATCTTAAATATAAAGTACTAAAGGAAATTGAATATATGACTGAAGATATTGAAACAATTTTTATCGAAATAGAGTCCGCGGGTAATAAGAATATAATAATTGGTGAAATATATAGACCCCCTCATTCTAATATTAATAATTTCTTTAATATCATACAGAATATTTTGATATCACCTTCTTTAATTAATAACAAAAGTTTCATAATGGGTGATTTCAATTTTGATTTATTGAATTTTAATGATAATAACAATTGTCATGAATTTTTTAATATAATGCTTTTTAATTCATTACTTTCCCTCATAAGGAAACCGACGCGTGTAACTGATACATCTCATACTCTAATAGTATTATTTGTTAATGATAATTCTCACCTTAAATCTGGTATTTTGGTCTCAGATATCTCGGATCATTTTCCGATATTTAGTATTATTCCCCACATTAAAACGAATTTACCGAAAAATGATGTGTTAGGCTCCCGGGACTTATCTGAATATAATCTTAATAGATTAAGAAATTGCTTGTTAAATGCTGATTGGTATGTGGTCTTTAAAGGGGCCCTGCAACCCAAATGCATGTTGACCTCTGTTCATCTGTATTAGTGTACACATTCAATATTTGTAAACGGTTTGACCCAAATATGTTTTGTATATTTTTAAAACATGTTATCATTTATTTGTCTTCATATTGCTAAGCCCCACCTCCTATAAAACCGTCCAGAGCAAATTCTATTGTTGACCTGCAGTGACATCATTTGTCAATCACTGGTCAGCTTGTGATTAGGCTAATCACAATAGCATCACACGGTTGAATAGAATACCAACTCACACAACTTCAATTACAATAGCTGTTGCTATGTCAGAAGAAAAGCACTGTCTAAGCTATTGCATGGAGGTATGCAGGGCATGCTTTTGTGTGGATGTTCTTTTTGTACTTTCATCTTTTGTTAATCTCATGGTAGCTGACCAGTGATTGACAAATGATGTCACTGCAGGTCAACAATAGAATTTGCTCTGGACGGTTTTTTAGGAGGTGGGGCTTAGCAACATGAAGACAAATAAATTATAAAATGTTTAAAAATATACAAAACATATTTGGATCAAACCGTTTCCAAATATTGAATGTGTACAGTAATACAGATGAACAGAGGTCAACATGCATTTGGGTTGCAGGGCCCCTTTAACTCTATTGACATTAATGTTGCTTATTTTTCACAGTTCACAATTTGGTTTTAGAGAAAAACACTCCACAACCCATGCGTTGCTTTCATGTATTAATAAGATTGCAAATGATATTGATGATCAATTACATACAGTTGGAATATTTTTGGACCTATCCAAGGCCTTCGACACAATAGATCATAATATATTATTATATAAGTTAAATCATTATGGAATACGTGGGCACACGTTGGACTGGTTCAGGAGTTATTTAGAAAAAAGAAAACAATTTGTTGTTGTGAATGGACATGAGTCAAGTCACAGATTTGTCTCTTGTGGAGTACCCCAGGGGTCACTCCTTGGCCCTCTTCTTTTTATTATATACATGAATGACTTTCCTAATGCTTCTCAAAAACTATCTTTTATACTTTTTTGCGGACGATTCTTACCTTTTTTATTCACATCGTGATCCAGAGGCCTTATTGAATATAGTTAATAATGAAATGAAATTTGTTCAGAAATGGATTCATTTAAATAAATTGTCATTAAATATTGTTAAAACAACACGATAAATTCACTCCTTGGACATATTTTAATAAACAATATTCATTTACAACACGTTAATACTATTAAGTTCCTAGGCTTATATATTGATAGTGATTTATCTTGGAAATCACATATTAATTATTTAAGTAATTTAATTTCTAGAAATACTGGAATTTTTATATAGGTTAAGGAGTTTTTTTCCTACTAGTGTTTTACATACCCTCTTTGGAACATTGATATTATCATACATATATTATGGAATTTTAGCATGGGGCAATAGTTCATTATTATTACTTGATAAACTAGTTAAAATACAAAAGCGAGCCATTAGAATTGTTAATAAAACAGGTTTCTATGCCCACACAACAGAATTATTTTATTCAAATAGAGTATTCAAACTAACCGACTTATATTTGTATAATATTGGGATATTTATGTATAAATTGTCCAATAACGAACTTCCTGAAAGTGTTATGATAATATTTAAAAAGAATAATTATGTTCATAATTACCCCACTCGGCAGAGTGGTTCCTTTCATTTGCCACGAACGCGTACACTATTTGCCCAAAAAACAATTTTATTTTCTGGTCCAAAATTCTGGAATGATCTTCCAAACGAAATTATTACAAGCCCCTCTCTCCGTGTATTTAAACGTAAATTAAAATTATTGTTATTGCTAAAGTACTCGAAATAATTACTGTTCAGTTAAGTTTCATTAATTTATATAACCTAATTGTTCTTTCATAAGTAAGTTTCTATTGTTGTATTCTTATTCGGTTGGATCTATTGTAATTTGTAATACCCTTGTAATATTTCTTTCTATAGTGGTCTAAAAACGAAAAAAAAAAAAAAAAAAATTGTTGTTTGGCATGGCACCTTGTCGTCTTTTTTCTTTCTTTTATTCTTTTTTTGTCTTTCTTTGTTCGTTTTCTTTCATTACATTTTGTTTGATTAAATATTGATTAGACACAATTACCCCTGGGAACCAAATGTTTTTACAAGCATTGCTTCTTTTTGGTTCCCCCATATCCCCCATATATATTCAATTTGAATAACAGAATAAACTCTATTTGATCAAAATCGGTTCAGAACAGCTGAAATATCAATATATTTATCGGATCGGAATAAATCTGGGGCCCAGATTTATTCGATGATTTTTTTGTTTAATGTATAAAATGCTTACACTTTTTCAAATATTTTCAAAAGAGGTTTTTAAATAGTTGTTGATTATCTCTCTATTTAATCATTATTTCAACAAAACACATGCATAATTTTGCATGAAAAATGGTTGAAACCAATGCTTTTTTAGGAAGCGCCCTCTTGGGTTTTAATGGTTCTTTTTTTAATGATAACAGGCTTTTTACCTAGTCGTTTGTAATTTCTATACCTTTCGAGCATGGTGGAGTTATAAATATTAGTTTGTATTGTTATTGTGCAGGTTTTGGTTACTAAAGCTCAGCCTTACCAAAACTGTACTTTCCCGTTAATGTTTGTTCTGTGGTAATCGAAGCCATACAAATTCAAACTAAACATTTGTAGGACTGGGTACTATTCTGTAAGAGTGCCAAAATAAGTGATTAGTAGATATTTACGTTTCCGCATGTCCTCATTCCTTGTTTAAAGTTCGTCTGGTTGATGGCTTGAACAGCAACGAAGGTCGTGTTGAGGTATATTACAAAGACGCCTGGGGAACTGTCTGCGATGACCTTTGGGACGATACTGATGCTGGCGTTGTCTGCAGCAGTCTTGGTCTTGGTAATACGGGAACTGCAGTATCATTTGCCGGATTCGGACAAGGCACAGGCGACATCATCCTCGACGACGTTCAGTGTACCGGAAGTGAAAGTGACATCCTTGAGTGCCCCAACGCTGGTCTTGGAGTGCACAACTGTGCTCATATTGAAGATGCAGGAGTGCGTTGTTCATCGGGTAAATAATACTCCTTACTAAACATAATCTAAATAGTCTATATCGGTCTCTTAGACTTTATAAATGTTTGTGTTCCACATTGCAAAGCTTTTGACGTCAGGAACATCAATGATGTAGTAATTGCATGTTGAGAAGCGTATTTAGATATTATAGATCATAGATAACGGCTAGAATTCACAAAGGTTGTATGAATATAAATTCATTACATAGTTTAACTTTGCAACAAAATTTGTATTGTTTGTACTTTCAAGTTTGAATGAATTTCATACTTTCGACACGAGAGATGGCAGTGCGACACACAGTAAACCGTGGGCATTTTAAACCATTGTTCTAGTGGGCAATCCTATTTTAATACCAGCCCATAAGTTACCACAATATATTTGTTCAAGTACAACCATGTGTATCTCTCTCTAGACTACAAATTATTCAACCCCACTCTCTTACGTTCTTGTTGATGTCATATAAAGGATATATGCCACTCAATTGCATGACATTTAGACATGCGTTCAATGCTTTTTAATATAAAACAGAGCTTGAAACTCGACTTGTGGATGGTACTAGCAGCAATGAAGGTCGTGTTGAGGTCTATTACAACGGAGCCTGGGGAACTGTCTGCGATGACTCCTGGGACGATACTGATGCTGGCGTTGTCTGCAGCAGTCTTGGTCTGGGTGTTACGGGAACTGCAGTATCATTTGCCGGATTCGGAGAAGGCACAGGTGACATCATCCTAGACGACGTCCAGTGTACCGGAAGTGAATCCAACATTGCCTCTTGTACCAACGCTGGTCTTGGAGTGAACAACTGTGGACATAGTGAAGATGCAGGAGTGCGTTGTTCATCGGGTAAATGATGCTCCTTACTAAACATAATCTAACCGGTCTCGTAAACTTTATAAATGTTTCTGTTCCACATTGCAAACTTGTTGACGTCCGGAACATCAATGACGCAGGAGTTGCATTGTGAGAAGCGTTTTTAATTATTACAGAACACAGATAACGGTTATAATTCGCAAAGGTTGTTTCAATTATATAGGAGGGTTGTGGTATATTGGTTTGGGCCTTCGTCTTTTAATACGAAGGTCGTGAGTTCGATTCCCAGCCGCGGCACGTATGTCCTTCAGCAAGTCACTTAATCCACATATTTTGCTGTTCTCAACCAAGGTATGGCAAATGCTCGAGTGCTGGAATAAGGCTGCTCGGCTAAAGTCAAGGAAATACTGTTCCGAACGCTTTGAGAATTAACTATTATTATGCGCTACATAAGAATTGACAATTATTATTATTATCATTATTGATTAAATTTATAACGATGTTTTGTAAAGCTGAACGTTCTTCCCTATTCTTTTTAAGGGAATACAGCTAGTAAAACGACAAAATACAGATTATATCAATATAAATGAATTACATTATTTAACTTTGCAACAAAATTTGTATTGTTTGTACTTTCAAGTTTGAATGAATTTCATACTTTCGACACGAGAGATGGCAGTGCGACACACCATAAACCGTGGGCATTTTAAACCATTGTTCAAGCGGGCAATCCTATTTTAATACCAGCCAAGAAGTTTCCACAATATCTTTGTTCAAGTACAACCATGTGTATCTCTCTCTAGACTACAAATTATTCAACCCCACTCTCTTACGTTCTTGTTGATGTCATATTAAGGATATATGCCCTCAATTGCATGACATTTAGACATGCGTTCAATGCTTTTTAATATAAAACAGAGCTTGAAACTCGACTTGTGGATGGTACTAGCAGCAATGAAGGTCGTGTTGAGGTCTATTACAACGGAGCCTGGGGAACTGTCTGCGATGACTCCTGGGACGATACTGATGCTGGCGTTGTCTGCAGCAGTCTTGGTCTGGGTGCTACGGGAACTGCAGTATCATTTGCCGGATTCGGAGAAGGCACAGGTGACATCGTCTTAGACGACGTCCAGTGTACCGGAAGTGAATCCAACATTGCATCTTGTACCAACGCTGGTCTTGGAGTGAACAACTGTGGACATAGTGAAGATGCAGGAGTACGTTGTTCATCGGGTAAATGATGCTCCTTACTAAATATAATCTAACCGGTCTCTTAAACTTTATAAATGTTTCTGTTCCACATTGCAAACTTGTTGACGTCCGGAACATCAATGACGCAGGAGTTGCATTGTGAGAAGCGTTTTTTAATTATTACAGAACACAGATAACGGCTATAATTCGCAAAGGTTGTTTCAATAATATAGGAGGGTTGTGGTATATTGGTTTGGGCCTTCGTCTTTTAATACGAAGGTCGTGAGTTCGATTCCCAGCCGCGGCACGTATGTCCTTCAGCAAGTCACTTAATCCACATATTTTGCTGTTCTCAACCAAGGTATGGTAAATGGGTACTTGGCAGGAATGTATTCCTTCAAATGCTTGAGTGCTTGAATAAGGCTGCTCGGCTAAAGTCAAGGAAATACTTTTCCGAACGCTTGAGAATTAACTATTATTATGCGCTACATAAGAATTGACAATTATTATTATTATCATTATTGATTAAATTTATAACGATGTTTTGTAAAGCTGAACTTTCATCCCTATTCTTTTTAAGGGAATACAGCTAGTAAAACGACAAAATACAGATTATATGAATATAAATGAATTACATTATTTAACTTTGCAACAAAATTTGTATTGTTTGTACTTTCAAGTTTGAATGAATTTCATACTTTCGACACGAGAGATGGCAGTGCGACACACCATAAACCGTGGGCATTTTAAACCATTGTTCAAGCGGGCAATCCTATTTTAATACCAGCCAAGAAGTTTCCACAATATCTTTGTTCAAGTACAACCATGTGTATCTCTCTCTAGACTACAAATTATTCAACCCCACTCTCTTACGTTCTTGTTGATGTCATATTAAGGATATATGCCCCTCAATTGCATGACATTTAGACATGCGTTCAATGCTTTTTAATATAAAACAGAGCTTGAAACTCGACTTGTGGATGGTACTAGCAGCAATGAAGGTCGTGTTGAGGTCTATTACAACGGAGCCTGGGGAACTGTCTGCGATGACTCCTGGGACGATACTGATGCTGGCGTTGTCTGCAGCAGTCTTGGTCTGGGTGCTACGGGAACTGCAGTATCATTTGCCGGATTCGGAGAAGGCACAGGTGACATCGTCTTAGACGACGTCCAGTGTACCGGAAGTGAATCCAACATTGCATCTTGTACCAACGCTGGTCTTGGAGTGAACAACTGTGGACATAGTGAAGATGCAGGAGTACGTTGTTCATCGGGTAAATGATGCTCCTTACTAAATATAATCTAACCGGTCTCTTAAACTTTATAAATGTTTCTGTTCCACATTGCAAACTTGTTGACGTCCGGAACATCAATGACGCAGGAGTTGCATTGTGAGAAGCGTTTTTTAATTATTACAGAACACAGATAACGGCTATAATTCGCAAAGGTTGTTTCAATAATATAGGAGGGTTGTGGTATATTGGTTTGGGCCTTCGTCTTTTAATACGAAGGTCGTGAGTTCGATTCCCAGCCGCGGCACGTATGTCCTTCAGCAAGTCACTTAATCCACATATTTTGCTGTTCTCAACCAAGGTATGGTAAATGGGTACTTGGCAGGAATGTATTCCTTCAAATGCTTGAGTGCTTGAATAAGGCTGCTCGGCTAAAGTCAAGGAAATACTTTTCCGAACGCTTTGAGAATTAACTATTATTATGCGCTACATAAGAATTGACAATTATTATTATTATCATTATTGATTAAATTTATAACGATGTTTTGTAAAGCTGAACTTTCATCCCTATTCTTTTAAGGGAATACAGCTAGTAAAACGACAAAATACAGATTATATGAATATAAATGAATTACATTATTTAACTTTGCAACAAAATTTGTATTGTTTGTACTTTCAAGTTTGAATGAATTTCATACTTTCGACACGAGAGATGGCAGTGCGACACACCATAAACCGTGGGCATTTTAAACCATTGTTCAAGCGGGCAATCCTATTTTAATACCAGCCAAGAAGTTTCCACAATATCTTTGTTCAAGTACAACCATGTGTATCTCTCTCTAGACTACAAATTATTCAACCCCACTCTCTTACGTTCTTGTTGATGTCATATTAAGGATATATGCCCCTCAATTGCATGACATTTAGACATGCGTTCAATGCTTTTTAATATAAAACAGAGCTTGAAACTCGACTTGTGGATGGTACTAGCAGCAATGAAGGTCGTGTTGAGGTCTATTACAACGGAGCCTGGGGAACTGTCTGCGATGACTCCTGGACGATACTGATGCTGGCGTTGTCTGCAGCAGTCTTGGTCTGGGTGCTACGGGAACTGCAGTATCATTTGCCGGATTCGGAGAAGGCACAGGTGACATCGTCTTAGACGACGTCCAGTGTACCGGAAGTGAATCCAACATTGCATCTTGTACCAACGCTGGTCTTGGAGTGAACAACTGTGGACCCATAGTGC
>JBAMJV010013929.1:0-16459 GCA_037951105.1 Echinarachnius parma
GTTGATCAAAACTGTGTATTTTTGTGATCTGATATGTCCACTAGGTAATGTGTGAACATTTCATATATTTCATATACTTTTCATACATTTCATATATGGCCGAGTATTTAGCCAAAATGTAAATTGATATTCACAAACCCATTGCACTGACTTTGTACACAGTCATAACTTTCCAGTAGATAATTTAAAAACCTGACAACTTCAATAGTAGATATCTTCTTAAAGGGATCTAGTAACTTTGTTGACATGTGCAAAAAGTGATGAATGGTTGATGCAATGTATATTGTTGTTATCTCATAATTGTCCACAGGGTATTGTGTGAAAATTTCAAGTCAAATGGACATTGTTTGGCCAAGTAATGAGCGAAAATGCAAAGTGATATTCAGTAACTCACTGCACTCACTTTGTACACGGAAGAAAAACTCGCCCGGAGTTTTTCTTATCTGAATACTTCAATCATACATATCTTTGTAACGAAAGGGAAATTTGAAAAACCAAAACCTGTCCCATGATTTTATTGTTAATACGAATACAACAAGGTATAAGGGAACCGCTAGAATTAAAATTTTATTTTGAGGATTTGGACAATGTTACTAAGTCCCTTTAACAAAAGGGAAATTATAAATAAAAAAACGGTTTCATGCTTCTATTGGTAATACGAATGCAACAAGGTATGAGAGAACCACTAGAGTAGAGTTCCAAGTAAGTTTTTGTAGATTTGGACAATGTTACTACTCTAGATCCTTTTAAAGTAATCAATTAACTTTTTGTCAAACTCAACCAAAATCTCTTGGAGCTTTTACACTTGTCTTGTACCTTGCTGTTTGGCTTATATTACAGTAACAGAAGAATGAAATGGGTTTTGATTTGCCAAATGTCTATCTGATTATGGAGTTATTTATGATTGAATGAAGCGTTCCAGGAAAGCTTTTTAATTATTGTTGTCAAATTCAACGGGCAGTAGGTGATAAGATCTGACTTCATGTCGGTTTACGATTGATGTCGCAAATATCACTTTGGGGAAATTCTTATGAATTAAAAAAAAAGGATAAATTTTAACTCTTACTGAGCCAGAAATAGAGCAGTAACAAGTCCTGTGTGTGTTGTCGGTGTTAAACCACTATTCAGTTCCTCCCATTAGCAAGCCCCGGACAGATCAATAATTATTTTTACCCTGACCATTCTGTTGATAGCTGACCATCCACTGTCGTACCGGTCTGCAGACTTTCTTTTAAAGGGATCTAGTAACTTTGTTGAGATACTGTGCAAACAATGACTAAGGGTTGATGAAATGTGGATTTCTGTGATCTGTATTATATGTCCACTGAGAGTTGTGTAAATTATATGGTAAATTAATGTCATATAACTGATGGCCCGGTCAGATATCAACGGATATCGGAAACGTATGCCCAACGAATAGACAATTTGCAAAATTAAATTATCCGGTGATGAAAGTCGTCTCCATTGCTTCATGTACAAAACATAGAACAACGTACATCACTGGACAAGGAACGGACAAGAAACGTATAGAACGGATGTAAAATTTAGCTCTCCGTTTGACATCTGTTGATATGTGACCGGGCTATGAGTAGTGATGAAAATGCGAAGTGATATTTGCTAACTCATTGCACTAATTTTGTAAACAGTTGAAAGTCTCCCAAGGAGACTTTAAAATCCGAACACTTCAATCATGAATATCTTTATAACGAAGAGAAATTCGGGAAATAAAAATCTGCTCCTTGTTTCAATTAGTTACGAATACAACCGCTAGAGTTCTAGGTAAGTTTTATGGATTTTGACTAAGTTACTAGATCCCTTTAAATACCCTTATTGATGTACTGTCGTATTCTTAGACTGGTCAGCGAACTTTTCTTTAAATACCCTTATTGATGTACTGTCATATTCTTAGACTGGTCAACAAACTTTTCTTTAAATACCCTTATTGATGGACTGTCCTATTCTTAGACCATTCAGAGATCTTTTCTTTAAATAACCTTAGTGATGTACTGTACACTGGTCAGCAGTATCAATGGGCTATCCCATTTTAAGTCTGTTCAAGTGGCTTTTTCTCACGTTATTGATGGCTCGCCTTTTTATAGACTGATCAGTGGTCTTTTCTTCACGCTTAACGGGATCGTCCATTGTCCTTGGGTTAAAAATAAGTGGTGATCTATAAAAAATAATAATAAAGGAAAAAAAATAGACACTGGGTATAAAGCACTTCATGGAAATAAAAAATAGTCCTTGACCCATGCCTATAGTGTGTGGCATAATAGATTAAAGGGTACCACCACCCAGAATTAATATTCTTTGAATATAAATAACATTTTTAGTAGTCCATTCCACCAAAAAGATCAGAAAAATCTGTTTACAGAAAAATTATAATTTTGGAAAAGAGCATCACCATACTACAACATGTGTTCATGTGTCTGCATGCGAAGACTACCTTTTGTCTCTGAGGACAAACGCATCGTCCGTGATTCTATTGTCTCCAAACGTACGCGTGAATAGAATATGCGCGCTCGCAAACGTTTGGCGCTTACGGAACCATGATGCCACAATGGTTCCGTAAGTGGTGGTAATAAATTGCATTGTGTATGAATTACACAAACCGTTGCAAAATGTTGGGCATCTATTTGATATCACACAACGGTACCAAAAACATATCATTATGCTTTGTTCTTTGCCTGGTGGTTCCCTTTAATACATTACAAACAAACTTGCACGATTAAATAGCCACCTTCTCCTGAATAAAGCACATCATGAAAAACAAAATTAGTTCTTGACCGGTTGTGTGCAGTGTCATGGATGCTTGGTCACAGTTTATAATATATAGAAAATGCATGGTAGTTCAAAATGCAGCAGTGCCTAAAGGGTTTTTTAAAACTGCCTATTAGGAAGGTGAGGGTCGGTCAAACATCTATACAATAATAATAATTATTTCTTGACCGGTTGGGTACAGTGACCACAAACCCAGCAGCCTTCTATGGGTTATTAACCCCTTGACTACGGGAATCTGGTGGGGTGTTGTACAAAGTCAATGGGGATTTTAGAATCTCGAAGGGAACGGGTTAAGAAGTAGATGGTAATGTGAGGGTCGTCCGGTCATCTGTAGCACAACAGTACACAGTGTCCTTGGTGATTTGAAAAGGGTGTCTTTTGATTTAGATGATTTTAGAAAGAGGGAGAGAAAGAGAACCAGAGGGGAAGGGGAAGGACCAAAATTCACAATTATTTGGGAGAGAGGTGGAGGGGAGCTTGTGAGAGAGGAGAGCGAGTGCGGAACAAATGTGACCGGCTATAACAAAACCCGGCACTTGTCGATAAAAATCAAAATTTAGATTTTCATACCATTACAAAGGCCTTCATTACAAGCTTTCATTTGGTCCTTTGTTCTAACTAATTGGTCAATAATTGGCGAAGATATGATTGTTTCAATTTTACAATCATAGGTCTTTTACACACATTGTGTGAACTTAAAATGCCCATTTCTTCAAAACATGAATTACCGACATGTGCCGGGTTTTGTTATAGCCGGTCACAAATTGTTTAAGAAGCAGAGATCAAAGCGATTAAAGTGAATATAAGAATCATTACAAAAGTGTTTGTTAGCTCAACAACTAACAACAGTATATTATTTATTGAATATATTGATTTGGTGGTGCCTCTATGTGTGGTTATTATTATTTATGAACTTTTATGATTAAAAATTAAGAGAAAAAAATTAAATTAATTCAATTTTGTATTCCTACTGGTTCTTGAAACCCTGACCGTGACCAGCATGGGTCATTTGATGCAAACAATGCAGACAGTGGCTTTATTATAGATGTTTCATTAGTTTGGTAAATTAAAGTTTCACTTTGTACTTTGCATCAAAATTCCTGAAATTTACAAAGTCTGCGCTGATAGACCGTAACATCTCATTTCCTCTCAAAAGAACCCCATTCTGCTAACGGATTTTTTGTTGTTGCCTGATTAGCTTTTAGTGATTTCAAAAAATCCTTTCATTGGCAATGCATTGTTACATTTAAAAAATAGATTTTGTTGTTCAAATTGGTAACTTCACAGCAAACTAAGGCTGAGTCATGTCGGTAATTGTCGGAACCGGGTCCCGATAAACTTTTACCGGTCAGGAACCGGTATCCCGATAAATTTTTACCGTCGAAACTCGGACCGGTAAAATCACGCAATCGTGCACGCATCGGCAAAAATGCACCGTTTGGGGCTTATATTGCTCTTTTTATATGCAAATAACATTATAAATACCGAGGCTTTTATGGATTTACATATCAATCTTTACGGGAAAATAGTTACAGAGTAAGCAAACCATTTTTTTTTCTTCTTAAATTTGAATATATATAAATATTTCCAACTATTTTAATGTCATTAAAAAGTAGCAACAAGTTGCCAATATGATGAGGAATACTTAAAGGTCTCTTCAATATTTCAAAGTCTCGTCCTACTCACTCTTAAACCTTCCCCTTCCCCCTCTCCCTCCCCTTCCCCCTCTGCATACTCATCCTCTCCTCCCCCTCCCTCTCCCCTCCCCTCCCCCTCTCTTCACCCTCCACTATCCCTGAATTTCCCCTCCCCCCGCCCCCTTAAAGGGGACCGCCGGGCATTATAAAACCAATGCTTAGTAGTTTTGGTACTATAATTGAATATCAATCATACTCTCATGGGGTCTGATATGTTTCTGTAATTTGAGAACAATGCCATTAATTACTAAGACTTACGGAACCACGGCTATCTAGTGGTTCGCGCGCGCGACTTTGTTTGCACGACCGCTCAATCAATACGCGTACGTTATATGGCAGTATGTGCGATTTATCGCATAGCCCATGCGATAGTTTGTATCGTTTCGGGCATGCAGACAATACGCCCTGTGTGCGCTCGCTTGTACACACCCAACGGCAGTGTTGGGGTGGATGGTACAAACAATGCCCAGCGCTATATAATAGCCACCGCACCATGCACAATGCATAATACTCTGCATGCATGCAATAGTACACTACAGTGCTTGCATGGCGTTACGTTATATACGCGGTAGATGCTGTTTCTGAACGCCAAGTAGATATTTTATTCGCTGCACACAAGAGATTTTCGAGATTGTCTCTGCTTGCTGCGATATATCGTAGGTGCTTCCGATAACAGGATCGTTAAGTGATATCGTTATCGGAACTGCGCTGACAGAATGCCTGACAGGTGATATTAAAAATGATTCCCTGGCGATGTACAAATACTTTCAGTATCACAGACTTGTTTTGTATGTTCATTTGGGATATGTCTTTGATGTAAGAGAGCTAAATCTCTGCCTGGCGGTACCCTTTAAACCTCCCCCTTCCCTTAAACCTCCACCTTATCAATGTTCTCCTCTCAAAACTCATCCTCCCCCTCCCCCTTCATATTCCCCCACCCTCTCTTCCCCCTCCTATCTTCCCCTTCATAATCGTCCCTTCCCATTCAGCCACCCCCTCTAGTCACCTGCCCTTTCGCAGTACCTTCATTCCCCCCTTAAACCTCCCCCTTCCCTTAAACCTCCCCCTTCCCTTAAACCTCCCCCTTCCCTTAACCTCCCCCTTCCCTTAAACCTCCCCCTTCCCTTAAACCTCCCCCTTCCCTTAAACCTCCGCCTTCCAAATGTTCTCCTCTCAAAACTCCTCCTCCCCCTCCACCTCATCTCCCCCTTCATATTCCCTCACCCTCTCTTCCCCCTTCTATCCTCCCCTTCATAATCGTCCCTTCCCATTCAGCCACCCCATCTAGTCACCTGCCCTTTCACAGTCTCTTCATTCCCCCTTAAACCTCCCCCTTCCCTTAAACCTCCACCTTATCAATGTTCTCCTCTCAAAACTCATCCTCCCCCTCCACCTCCTCTCCACCTTCATATTCCCTAACCCTCTCTTCCCCCTCCTATCCTCCCCTTCATAATCGTCCCTTCCCATTCAGCCACCCCATCTAGTCACCTGCCCTTTCACAGTCTCTTCATTCCCCCTTAAACCTCCCCCTTCCCTTAAACCTCCACCTTATCAATGTTCTCCTCTCAAAACTCATCCTCCCCCTCCACCTCCTCGCCCCCTTCATATTCCCTCACCTTCTCTTTCCCCTCCTATCCCTAACCCCTTCATAATCGTCCCTTCCCATTCAGCCACCCCATCTAGTCACCTGCCCTTTTATAGTCCCTTCATTCCCCCCCTTAAACCTCCCCCTTCCCTTTGCCTTCCCAATGTTCTCCTCTCCATAATCCCCCCCCTCTCCTCTCCCCCCCCTCCCCCCCCCCTCTCCTCTCCCCCCCCCCCCCCCTCTCCCCCCTCTCTCCCCCCTCTCCTCTCCCCCCTCTCCTCTCCCCCCTCTCCTCTCCCCCCCTCTCCTCTCCCCCCCTCTCCTCTCCCCCCCCTCTCCTCTCCCCCCCTCTCCTCTCCCCCTCTCCTCTCCCCCTTAGTATTCCCACTCCCACCATCTTCTCTTCTACACTGCTCATATTTTGTTGGGCTTCACAGGAAATCGAACCTGAGACATCCGGATTGCTAGACCGGTGCTCTAACCATTAAGCCATATATTGTAAACCATGTTTTTGTTCCATACATGCTTGTACAGGTACAAATAGCTAAGTTCATTCTTGTAGTACAATCAAACAGTTTTCAGCAGACAGCACAAACTGCGCCCGATTATAATTTTCCCTGTTTTTCACCCCCAAAGACCCATCAACTAAATTAAAATATCTCCACCACTTCCTTTCTGCATATCGGTTGATGTTTTTTTCTTCTTGAAAATTGGTATTGATTAATGTGGGGAGAGGGGGGGGGGGGGGGCTTGGGGCTGCCCCTAATCATACTTGTAACCGTATAGATATTATGAACAATAAAGGTCACGAACAGGATTGGCTGAGCGAACGATTAAGGTCGAGAGAACAACAAAAGGTCGATTGAACTTTTTACACCCTTACTCCACCATCCCATACAAAGTTGCTCCTTTGTGGCAAGATAGCTTTCCATCTATGAATAGGCTTCAGATATGTCGTGCCCTGAGCTTGTTTTGCATTAAAGGATTCTAATAACTTTGTTGACATACGCGTGCAAAAAGTGATAAATGGTTGATACAATGTATATTGTTGTTATCTGATATGTCCACTGAGTAATGACTTGTGTGAAAATTTCACGTTGAATGGATGATATTTGGCCGAGTAATGAGCGAAACATGCAAAGTGATATTCACTAACTCTTTGCACTGACTTTGTACCCGGTTATGACCATCCAGTGGATAGTTAAACATCTAAACACTTCAATCTATAACAAAATTGTATGGATAGGGAAATTTGAAAAACCGAAACCTGTCTCATGCTTCTATTGTTAATACAAATACAACAAGGTATGAGAGAAGTACCGCTAGAGTTCCAAGTAAGTTTTGAGGATTTGGACAATGTCTCTAGATCCCTTTAACCGCTTTACAAATTATATCATCATCATTATTATGTTTATGTATATGATAATAATACTGGGGTATTATGGAAAGAAAAGCTAAAGTACTTTGGCCACATCGTTAGGAGAACATATAAGGAGTTGAGAAACAAATACGGCATGCCCCAAAACGTGGTTGAGGTCGTCTACCGATATATTGCACTGACGATATAAAGAGTGTCTGGAGAAGGAATGAAGGGTGCATCGCACTTGGCAGAAGATAGAGTTGTATGGCGCGCTTTCGTGAAGACCACAGCTCAGCGCCCTACGGCTCTATCTAAACTTAATGATGATAAATAATACTGACCATTCATACTCCATACATTTTTAATAACATGTCCTTTCATTATATTGCCCAGTTTCAACCTAAACTCAAACCTGGGGGTGATTCACAAAGATTCTAAGTTGAACTTAACTCTAAGTTGGACCTAACAATTATGGAGAGCCATTGAAAAATGTAAACAATTTTGAAACAGTTCTTTTAAAAGGCTTATAATCTTTGATAAAATCTGTTATATTTGTTATTATCAAGGAGCCTTGATATGATTGATATATTTTTGTTGTTGGAAGTCTAAAATATTTGTATTTGTTTGCTTTTGAATATATATAATGCTTTATTCCAAAACTACAAATGGCTTTCCATACTTTTTTAGGTCCAACTTAGAATTAAGTTCAACTTATAATCTTTGTGTAAAAAAAATCCCTGGGCATGGGGTTCAAGGTTTCCCATGAGAAAGAGGGGGAGGCTAGTGCCCATAATACAAATGGTGTAAATTTCTTTCATTATTTTGTCTTCCCCTTAAGGGGGGGGAGGGGGGGAGGGAGGGGGGGGGAGGGGGGGGTAAATAGGTGACAGTAAGGGGGCAAAAATACTAAGGGGTGGCAATTGCCCCCCTTAACATGACATTGTGCCCCTTTACTGGTAATACACCTTGTTAACACCTTATTATACACCTACTAGATTTGGCAATCCTCCTAGAGTTAGTACAGGACCCACCAGGTTCCTATACAGGGTGGCCCAAAAAAAACGTAACGGGGCACTTCCCAAAATATAGTAACAAAGTGATTATGTCCATCGGATAGGGTGTCTGTTCCACTGAAAAACGATACCAAGACCAGTCATTTTGGTCGTGTAGTTTTTGTTTTAAGGCGCTGTGAGTGACACCATGTCAGGTTCCAATTTTTGTCAATTTTTACCAAGTCAGTGTCTGATAAATCACAATTACTGCCCGTCATAGCATTGAACAACGAGCAATACGCGCACCATTGTTAGTGTGCATTCAGCTGTGTGCCGAGAGAATGGGCATAGCTATGACGGGCAGTAAGTCCGATTTATCAGGCACTGACTTGGTAAAAATTGACCAAAATGTAGGTTTACCCTTCGTTTGAGTTCAACATATGTTTTGTAGAATGCATTTATATACATAACATATCATGAGTTGGGGGAATGGAAAAGTGTAAAGTTATGAAGAAAACTGTAAAAATGGGAACATGCGTGTACAAAACATATGGGTAGTAGTCCACACACTTATCAGAGTGCGTTTCCAATCTGAGTTCCCCATAGGAATAAATGGACATCTTCAAAGAGCCATAGTTTTCTTGTTTCTTGCCCGATTATGCTCTAACTTTCAGAGATTATTCCTCCAAATCTCTTCAAGACTATGAAAGCAACATTTTGCTTGGGTTTCATTGTCTTTTAAAGAGAGAATACATGTATGTGTGCTATTATGTTATACCAATATTAAATCATGATTCCCTATCAGTGTTTTAATCCTTTTCTTTTGAAAGTATACTTTGCTTTTAAAAATCAAATATTATAATGTGCGAAAGGTGCCAAAGGCAATTATGAAATGTTTGTGAGAATGGTTTATACCTGATAATGAATTTTTTTTACGCCCACCGACAAATTTAACACGATCCCATACATGCATGTCTGCGTGGGCACTAAGTCAACACGCAGATTTGATCGTGAGATTCAGTCGAGTATGTTTGCATGTTCGATAATGTCGCCTGCCTCTACGCAAAATTTAATTTTCCAAATGATTGACGGAAAATAATGGTTTCGATGCGTGATCCAACAGCCTGGAACGTTAAGTTTCGAGTTATACAGTAGTCTGTCGTAAGTTAATGGGGGACATTTAAAGGGTACAGTACACCTTCTAGAGGGGTTGGATTTGACCAAACATTCCTTCAATACGTTTCTTGAAGAAACGTTCACGCATAATCTAGTAGACCTGTAATAACGGGGTAATATATACCTTGCAAAAGCCTACCAAAGTATTAAAACTGTATTTCTCATTTCCATAGGGAAAAAAATTACATGGAAAGGTATGAATGTTAATTTCTTATCAGGTTATTATCTGATATATATATATTGTACCTGTATATATATGTTTTTACAGGTTTAGCGTGCATTTCCCAGTCAAGCTCTATATAGAGTAGACAAACAATTGAGCAAGTGCAAGGCAGGGCGCTTTTTTGTTTGTATGTATTGATCTGTTCCCGGAAAACCAGGGAATACATAAATAAAAAATTGTTACGTGCGTAGGTGGAAAACAAATTGAATTGTCTGGAACGCGCTGAAGAATCAACATTCAGTAATCGCTAGGGATTTGATATCTATGCCAAGGGATAATAGAAAGAACCAGACATGTACCCCATGCAAATACAGAGTATACTTCCTCTGACACCACCCCCCCCCCCCCCCCCCCGCCTTTATGTCTAGTCACAAAAATCCCTGCATTTTGTAATTCACTTCTTAACTTTTCCCACCATAATCATACCTCCTATTAGGTATGCGATGGTAATCTTTACATAACAGTATTAAATAATCATAATAATAATATATTACATTTATATAGCGCTTAATACAATGTTTCTAAGCGCATCATTATTACCCTTGGTCATCAGGTACAGGTCACACCCGCACAAGTATATTGCGCACCGTCTCAACTCCCTGGGGAGCATACTAGCCCAGCTGCCCAACGGGCGCTGAAGGCTAATTAACACCCGACCAAGTACCCGTTTATACTCCTGGGTAGAGCGCAGCAATGTGGATTAATTGTCTTGCTGAAGGACAAACGGAGTGGGCTGGGTTTGAACTCGGGATCTCGAGATCGGAAAGCGCGCGCTCTACCAATCTTGCCACTCTATAAATCTTTATATTGTTTTGTCTTCAAAATCTGTCTTTGAAGCCATTGATGATGGTTTATTTTTTCTATATCATGCATTCCCTGCAGACCTGAACTTGAGTATTTGGGGGGGGGGGACCAGCTCTGAAGGGGTGATGGTAATATAAACTTGCAGTTTCCAGGGTAAGTAGCAAGTGTGTAACTTTAAAATGCTCATTATCTTAAAGTGATCCATTAAAGGGACTTAGTAACATTGTCCAAATCCTCAAAATCCAATTGGAATTCTAGCGGTTCTCGCATACCTTGTTGTGTTTGTAGTAACAAAAAAAGCATGGGACAGGTTTGGGTTTTTCAAATTTCCCTTTCTCTAAAAAGATATTTACGATTGAAGTGTTCAGATGTTAAACTATCCACTGGATCATTGAAACCGTGTACAAAGTCAGTGCAATGAGTAAGTGAACATCACTTTGCATTTTTGCTCATTACTCGGCCATATAACGTCCACTCCATTTAACTTGAAATTTTCACACAATAGCCAGTGGACATATCAAAAAACAACAATATACATCCCTTTTTGCACATGTCAACAAAGTTACTAGATCCCTTTAACTTTGTCAATTTCAACCCAGATCACTTGGAGCTTTCACATTTCTCTTGTATCTTGTTGTTTAGCTTATATGGTAACAGAAGAATATAATTGGTTTTGATTTGCAGACATCTCCTTAATTATGGAGATATTTAAGATTGAATTGAAAAGCATTCCGGGACACTTTTTTTTTTTATTGTAGTCAAACGTATCCAAATTTGGATACCCCTATTGTTCATAGTATCAAAATCGATCAGAGATAAAATCTGAAATAAATTGATATCTTTCCACGAGGTAAAAAGCGTTCTTTTTCTATGAAACTTTCACATATATCTATCAGTAGGATCTTATGATGATATTTGTATATGATGGCAGTCTCAAATATCACTTTTGGAAGAACCCTATAAAGTTAATGGATCACTTTAAAGGGAACCACCACCCAAAAATAATATTTTCATGAATGAAAGATGATAGTTTTAGTAATCCATACCACCAACAAGTTCAGAAAAATAGGTTTCCAGACAAATTATATACTTTGAAAACTCATCACCATTAACATAATACAAATAGTACAAATAATACATGTACATTAATTACATTTTTAATAAACCTGACGACGGATAGTCAACCTATTCGAAACGTTGAGCCCCTCCTACCATCCACCCTCTCCTCGCAATACCAACAGTCCTTTCTAGGACTATCAACAGTCCTTTCTAGGACTACCAACTATCCTTTTTAGGACTCTCCTAGAAAGAATACCAACAGTCCTTTTCAGGACTATCCCAACAGTCCTTTCTAGGACTACCAACAGTCCTTTCTAGGACTACCATAGTCCTTTTTAGGACTCACCAATCCACCCATCTCACATGGTGCAACCGCAAACCACACGTATTATATACACCACCATGGAAACCGATACTTATAAGCAACATTTAAACCTGAATAGGTTTACAATATAATTGTATTTTGTAAAGAGCATAATTGTATACATCATTTTTTGCTTTAAAAAATGGTGGGAAAATAAATCATTCTTCATAACCATTGCCAGTTTTGATAGACCGAGCATATAAGAGGAATGCACGCACACTATTTCACATATTCCATAATATTAAAGGGAAACAAATAGCTGACATTTTTTGCTTACGTTTCTGATAAGTGCATAATTCCTTTCACTTCTAATCATATATTTCCTCTATGGGTATCACTAATAATGAAAATTAATCATCTGTTTTGACTGACCACTAGAGGCTGCCATGTTTTCCAACGGTACGGCATGAAAAGTCATCTGAGCTTGCACTAACAAAAATCGGGTTGTGTAACTGCTCTTGTTGAATCTGCTGCTATGTCCGTGGTTACGTAAGCCGATTTTGTTAGTGCAAATCGAATGATGTTTCATGCGGTACCGTGGCGTAGGAAAACATAGCAGCCTCCAGTGGTAAGTCAATAGAGATGAAAATGTTCTCAAAAACATTGATTATTTCCATTATTAGTGATACCCAAGAGGAAATATATATGACTAGAAGTGACATGAATGATGCACTTATCCCTAATTAGTAGGCGAAAATGCCAGCGTTTGGCTCCCCTTGAAAGGGTGGTTTGGTGACAGGTGAGTGGGCCCATAGGGTTTACCGAGGGGGGGGTTCAAACCCCCTCCCCCTTTGACCAAAAAATGACTGTTTTGGGGGGGGGGGGTTTGAACCCCCCCCCCCCCCTTTACCACTTGTAGCGGTCTCGACCATCATTACCAATGGTCTCGGCCTCGAAAATTGTGATAAATCCTTGTCTCGGCCTAACAAATTTTCAACAGCCACCCCCCCTCCCCCCCCCCCCCCCCCCCCCCCCCCCCCGCTTACACGACAATGGTCTTGGTCTTGGTCTCGAAAAAAATTGAAGGTACATGGTCTCGGCTTTGTACGGACACCCCCCTCCCCAACCCCCCGCTTACATGACCATCAACCAATTGTCTCGGCCTCGGAAATTTGGCCGACGATATAACCCCCCCCCCCCCCCTCCCCCCTTGAAAAAATACTGGGTGGGCCTATACTGAGCCTACCTTTGGTGCTGCCGGGTAGGGAACTTTTCACCCATGGCACATATATGGGAACCTGTAGGATGTTTCACTAAACACTAAAATCTATTTCTAGTGATTAAAAAGATGCTAAAATCGATTTGAGTGTTTTAATAATGAAACACCCCCCTGGTGTACCTCCATAGGAAATAGTAAATCTAGGATGAAATAGATTAACTATTCAAATAGATAGGAGATATACCTCACAAACATTTTGTAACCACAAAATATAGTTCACCAAAGGCTCCTATTTGTGACCCCAGCGGAAACTGTGCCAGCATTGTATGTACATCTATGTGCGTATGTGTGTGTGTGTGTGTGTGTTTGTGTGTGTTGTTGTTGTTGTTTTTTGTAGGAAGAGAGAAGGGTACAAATGGGGACAAAACTCTGAAAGAAAGATGAATTGCCTTTATTTGTATGAATTCTGGTAACCCCCCCCCGAGGCATATGTCCAGGGTTTATTGACGAAATTGTTGGTGTATTTGAAAAAATAAAAAAAATACAAAATCATGTGAATTGATAATTGATTCGGATTTCATTTGAACAGAAATAAATGATATATATCAAATGTCAATCCATCATATTAACTACTTTGTTCGGTTATTGATGTGTGTGTATTGTTCTAGCAATGCGTGGTCTTCTATTCAATAAGAGGTGATAAATATGATTTATCACTGAAAATTATTTTAAAATTTATGATATTAATGTGGGATAAAATAAGCGATATCAAAGAGGATTGTAAAAGGAGAACTGACACTATAAAAAAAACGTGTTCCAAAGGAAATTTCCTCGAAGTCTTGGGAATAATAAAGATTAGCTTAGAATTAGAATGGATCATGCATATAAATTCTCAATATGGCATCTCTTTATCTGAAATTTGGGTTAGTTTCGTTGTTTCAAGACAGTTTTCTTAGTTTTGTACCGCACTCATGATGTGTTAGCAAAAGAAAACACGAAAGAATGCAACGGAATATGGAAAACTGCATTACATACTGCACAACCCCGTGGAAGTAAATGGTTTCGTCTGTTTGTTTTTTTTTTGCCACGGTTGCCGAAGGTTGTTCATGCTGCGATCACATGGTTCCGTTTTTTTGTTTGTCTTCTTTTGTGTGGGGGTATTTTGCTGACCCTACCTCGACCCATATCGATGTTTACGACCAAATAAACGCTTCGGTAAGAATAATTGATTCATATTTCATATCTTGCCAATCGTACCACGTTTTGAAGCCATGGCACATCCGGCCATCCAAGCATAGTATGTGCTTGTGTACATAAGATAGGGGGGCGAGGGCACAAAATTTACACGAGCCGAGCCCTTCCTCTCCTTATCTGCGTACTATGTGTGGATATTTTACCTGCGTGATTGAGTGCGCAGCGTGTGTAATAAATGTAAAATCTCACCCAGTGTATGCCCATTACGATTTTCCTTCACGAGACAATTTGTCTACTAAGTGATTCTTCTGAAGTGATTTTGGATCTTATCGAGATTGCATTCCAATTTGATATATGTTTCATTTTATACAAAAAGATAGTGGTTGCGACGTATTTCGTATAACGTGTACGCGTGCATTCATTGATAGAAATGCACAGCATTGATTTCTACGGTTGAAATATATCAATAACACCCCTTCCCTCATTTTTGTATTTATCAATACTTGTGATGCTTTTAAGATCTAGTATAATCCAGTTCTTTATAATCGTCAAATATTGATTTTGCGTCATTTTTTTAAAATCTAGCCGCTTTCATTTTCGCAAAGTTGCGGGGGTAGATTGTGTACATACTGTAAAGGTGCAGTTCGGCGGTCTATTTCTACCCACTTGATTTTGGCAATGGAATCGCCCACGGAGGGCAAATAATGATGAGAGGGGGGGGGGGGGGGGGGGGGCGGAGTGGGAAGGGACTTTTTTCTGCTAGGATGGTTTGTTATTGGGTGCTTGCTTGCTCCATTGATGGGGCTCGACTCCGGTGGGGACTTACCTGGTAAAAAAACCTAGATTAGGGTTGACCCACAAAACTTTATGAGACGGTATTAGAGGCAGTGAATGGAAGAAAAAGAGGTAACGAAATTGGAGTCAATAGCTGTCGATCCGCTAGACAGTTAAGGTGAATGTAACCAAGTGGCGCGTTTGCTACCCAAATGGTGCCCTTCATGTTATGTGCATTAAAATCAAACCTGTCTTATATTTTGTATATTACATTATATATATCTTATAGTTCTTTTTCTCCCTGTCAGCCCCTCCCCCCCCCCCCCCCCCCTCCCCCCAACAAAGCAACAAAAAATCCTTAACAGAGGAGCATCACCTTCGTCCAGTGAAGACACATACATTAACTTGGTTAAACTTGTACCCCAAAAATGGGCTTGTAATTTATCTTTTACCCCCCAGACAGGCCCCACCCCTCTTAGTGGTTGATATCACTTCTAAAGGGTACACATGGTTAACTTTGCGTTCAGTGGGCAGAGCTTGTAATTTTCCTTCCCCTCTGGCTGCCGCTGTTCACGCCCCCAACTGTTTGTGCGGTGTATATAGCGCCACGAGTGTGTGTGCGCACATGGTATATATGCTGTATGGTATTAAAACTTTGTGTCTTAGAATTTAACCGGTTGTAATTTTCCCTTTATTTCCACTGCCTTCTACACCCCCCCCCCCCCCCCCCCCCCCCCCCCACACACACACACACACACACATACACTCTTTTGTTGGTCATATGACATCCAATTTGTGTATTAGTCGGGGCGGGAGTGTGATGTTTAATTGCCTTAGTTCATTCCCTTCATTCGCACAGTTTTGCATTTGCACAAACCGTGGGAGAAGTATCTGGAATATTTTTGTCGGGAATTTTTTTTAAATTTTTTTTTCAAGAGGGAGTACGTGTAGATTAACTTGTCTGAACGTTGAATGGCAAGGTTGCCGATGCGATAGCGACAGCCGACTGTTGCCAAGATCGACAGCAGAGCGGAGGTGCGTCTGCAAACAGAAACGAATGAACGTTGCCCACGCAAACATGAAAATAAACCGCCTAACAATGTGACTGCCAATTTTTTTCTTTTCTTCATTTGTGTGTGTGTGTGTGAGTGTGTGTATATTAAAAGATATTTTGGCACCAAAGTCATTCATGTATGTTTTTCTAACTTAACTCGTCGTCTGCAGCTGCCGGGCGGAGCGTGTATAGCGTCATTGGGAACTGCGGTATCGTGGGGGTGCCGGGGTTTAACCA
>JBAMJV010013930.1:0-19552 GCA_037951105.1 Echinarachnius parma
CAAACAAATCTTGAGCCCCCTTAGGTCTTTCCCCAATTTTGCCCCAATTCCCTCGGTCTCGAAACATTTTGGCAGGTGGTCTCGACTGGGGGAAAATGTCATCCCCCCAGGTGTAAGAACCTGTCTACGCCACTGGCTGGAATGAAGTTACACGCAATTAAACAAGACGAGTATAAAGTATATTATAGATTCAATGTAGTATAAAATAACTTGGTATTAGAACAACTAACATTCAGAACAAAATGCGACAATCACATAATCTTCTTCGATAGTGCACTACTGTGGGAGGAGGTCCCCCGCTCGGTAGCTACGCTTCTTCGCAATGTCTCCCCTCCACTTTTGAGAAGTTATTGACGCCATTGCTTAGTTTCATGGGAGCTCAATGCCCTACACTATATCGATGGCTCAATAGTATACAGGATCACGTGGATCCATCTCATGCAAGGCTCAATCTTTTCCTCGCTATGCCCTTTAAAAATACGTTACGAGTAGGTTCACTATTTTAACACCCATGATATGAGTTGCAAATGTCTGTAATCTAAAAGCTTATTGTGGGTGCCCCCCCAAAGTCATGTCTTCGAGCCATCAAGACACTTTCAATGAGCGCATAATAAAACTTCCGGGCATGTGGAGCTTTTAGCTCTCTCAATGGTCACTCTGGATTTTTTTTTCAAATTTCGCCCCCCCCCCCCCCCCAATCGCAAAAACGGATCGACGCCCCTGGTTGAGTCAATTGGTCGTATCTTCATTTCAGTCTCTTTCAGTGAATATTGGTTCCCTTTCCAGGTCTCCCAAACGACTCCAGTGGCGTAAGAAGTGGTGGTTCCACCCAGGTAATCCCCGTTCAGATTGGAGTCATGACAATTTCCGTACCACCACGCACCGTGGAAACGCTCAGCACAGTTCAGAGTAGAAAGCGTGTCCAAGTCTCTGTCCTTCGTACTGAACTTCATACCATTATGAACCGCGGTCAGAGAATCACCTGAAATGCATTGCAGTAAATAGAGAAGAATACGCAAAAAATAAAAAATGGTATACTGTACAATGCCTTGTGGCCTGTGTTTGTTTATAACGACGCTCTCTATACGTGCATTTGCAAAATTGAAAATACAAATATTTGCTAAGAAAGCAACAATCCAACATATATATGTGTAGGACAATGGGATATAGCAAAATTGAATTGATTGAATTGAAAATGGTTTATTGAATAAAAGTACATGGCAGCTAAACAGCTGAATTGCGTACAATTTTTACAAAGTCATAAAAACAAATTAACATATCAATATAAAATTTTGTATACAAAGAGATAAACATTATACTGCTTTTAATACTTTAAAACGTCAACTTCCAGGATGGCATAATCAGCCATGCAAAAAATGAATTTAAATTGATATAATGTCTGCACAATTATCGTAAAACTAAATCAATCAGAAAGTGGGATGCTAAAGCTTAATGCAAATATATTTTGATCGTTATGATTGCGTAGAATATATTACTACCATTACACGCAATACTAATATGCTTATTAACGATTAAGCATGAGTATAAACAATCAATCATAATATTAATTAATATATCAATCTTAATCAATTAGGCGTTAATTTAATGATTGAGATTATATTGAGATAATAAAGATTTGTCAATCATACATTAATTAATATATCAATCTTAATCAATTTGGCGTTAATTTAATGATTGAGATACTATTAAGATAATAAAGATTTGTCAATCATACATTAAATTAAATTGGGTATACAAATATTAATTTTCCATGGGTAAATTTTTTTTTCATAAATACCGTATACAATGAGCTATATTATGCACTACAAAGCAGTCAACTTATTAAATCATTAATGTGTGGAGTTGCCCAAACATGTGTATGAACACAATACTTATACTGCACAAAATATACAGTGATTCAATTCAAATTTTGGGTACAATATCAAAATAATTATTACAAAAGTATAACAAAATATTATATCCAAAATCTGGGTATTGCAATAAAAAAAGACAACGAATAGTCATTGTAGTGGGATTCACACATTTTGGTATGGTATATTATACTGTTGTTAAATGGCGGTGGAGGGTATAGCACGGAATATTACATCCCGAGAGATTTTAAATGCTATTGAGGGAACGAAATAGCATTTGAAATCCCGAGGGTAGGAATATTCCGTGATTTTTCCGACAACAAATTTAACAACTGTTTTATCATCTGACTGTCAAACACAGGGGTGTAATATTGGCATGGTATATCCAAAAATATAACACCGCAGCGGCATGTACTGTATTTACTAAGTCATGTGATAAAACATAATAATAATTCAATGTGGATGTGGTGTAGCAACATTGGTAGAGCGCGCGTTTCCAATCATGAGATCCCGGGTTCGAACCCTGCCCGCCGCATTTGTCCTTCAGCAAGACAATTTATCCGCTATTGCTGCTCTCTACCCAAGTGTATAAATGGGGACCGGTAGGAGGTAAAGGCCTTAAAGGGTACCACCACCCACAAATAATATTCTTATTAAAGAAAGGTAACATCTTTAGTATTCCATTCCATCAACAAGTTCACACAAATATGTTTCCAGAAAAAGAAAAAAAAATTGGAAACGCATCACCATTCTAAAGCATGCGTTCATGCGGTCTGAATTACGTAGACTGCTAAGTGTGCGGTGAATTGCATCGTGTGCAGAGCGAACGAATCGCCCGGGAATCTATTGTTTACAAACGTGCGCGTGAATAGCTGCATTGGCGCACTCGCAAATGGTTGGCCCGTATGGAACCAGGAAATAGCAGTGGTTCCTTAAGTGGTGGAAATTAATTGCTTTGTTTATGAATTACACAACCCTTTGCAAAATGTTGGGTATCTATTTGATATCACAAAACGGTACCAAAACATATAATAATGTGTTGTTCTTTGCCTGGTGGTACCCTTTAATGTGAACGATCTTCTTGAGCCCACTGAGCGCTTGGAAGGAATACTCCCCAGGGAGTGGAGATGGTGCACACAATGTGTGCTGGTTTGCATTGTATCCTATGACCGGGGTAATAATAGTGTAAAGCGCTATGAAACATTTATAGCGCTATATAAGAAACTATATTATTATTACTATTATTGCGTATATTTTCAAAAATATGCTCATCATGCAGGTATATAAAACTAATCATATATTGCACAAAAAATACAGTGGTTCAATTGGAATTTTGGGTACGATATAAAAATAATTACTACAAAAGTATTATATTAATGCATGTGATTGTAACAAAATACATATAACAAAAATCTGGGTATTGCAATCAAAATGACAAAGAGTAGTCATTGTAGCGGGATTCACACATTTAGTTTGGTATATTAAATATTAAATATTAAATAATGATAGTTCAATGGGCCATAATATTATCAAAATGGGTAAATAAATTTACGATTTACGATTGAAAAATAAAACGAGAGTCGTGGCAATAGATCACTATTTTGTTTTGCAACGAAAGGCGACAAGGAATAAAAGGACTAAGAAAGGGAGGTGCTCTCCCATTCCTAGTGAGACTTTTAAACCAGAATTGAAAATATAATTTCACTATCATAAACTTGTGTTTACCTTTTTATCACATTAGAGCCCATTTTGTGCAATCTCTCCAGATGTACTTGCCAGTTTGTGCCATGTAAAATTTACACAATATTTTAAAAGTCCTATGCAAGTTACTCTTTGATAATTGACCGCTAACAACTGTTTTAATTAGACACATTTTGATATAGCTATTTTGTTCTTAATTCTTTTTTCTGAGACAGTTAGATTAATATTATAGCTTACGACATATTTTTTGTTGTTGATTGTATAGCATTTAGTCTTATTTAGAATATAATTATGTAATAGAAACTCTGGACATTTTTATTTTCACTCATTTAATTTATCCTATTGAAGAATTTATATTTTAATCATTCAATAGCCTACAACCCAACAAGACTTTATTTATTACCTGTAAGTTTATGTCATGATTTACAGCTTATATCTGTTTGCTCTCTTGTGCAATCTTATTGATTTGCTTGCAATTATTACTTGATTAGTCATTTGCATTTGTTGGTATACTATTATTTGTAATTTTAATAGAAACTTTATGTTCCAAACTCTTTTATAATTAGTTTAATTGTAGTGAAGATTATCCATTTATTATAATTTATATTTTATTTTTGAACATAACTTAAGTTATTTATGTAAAGCTTTTAATTTGATATTTTGAATTTGATGGTTGATTTACATTATTTACAGTTTTATATAATATTTATACTTACACTTTCATTCCCGTATTTGAATAGGCAATGTTTAAATTCTGCCACTATTATGTATCAATAACAAATTTGCATTCTTATTTATATTGTGTACTAGTGTAATATTCTGTATATTTCCTTTACCCTGTATGTCATTTTTGATGTTTTTTACCTTGTAAATTCACTTGTAATTTAGCCCTTTGGCTACAAATAGTTGAATAAAATACCTTGAATTGAATTGAATTGAACCATAGATGTGATAAAACATTCGTTCGGATATATTAATAAAACATAAGAAGAATGTGGTATGTCATGGTAACTTCTCACAATGTCAAAAGAGTAGTATAAATGGATTGATGCAGAAAACAACATCTTTATGAAGGCATAATATATCCATGCAATTTCGATTATATTTCTGCAGCAAACTAACCTTTATTTCCCAAATACCTCCTTCATTATTATGGTAAACAATACTACACAATTCTAACTACCATTATTCTATAAGAGATATCACTTAAAATGATAATAATGTAATGGGTTTAGTTTTACAAATACTTTTACAAATGTATAATTATTGAGTTATTTATAATTGAACGTAAAGATTTCGAGGAACACTTTCAATAACCAGTAGGCCTTTATTTAGTGAATCAAATTTCAACATTGATTTTAATTTTTTGAGCTAAACAGCGTCCATTTTCTACGAAAATATCACACATTATTCAGAAAAATAGTGCAATGATTTTGGTTTATTACAAATGAAGTCTCAAATTGGAATAATCGTAACTATGAACCTAATTGATCACGTTACTCTAAACGTTTCTTGCTTTTAATAAACACATAAATGTGTATGACTACAAGCTGAACATACCTGCATCCCCAATGTAATCCCCTAGACTGAGTTCGTAATACAGGGTCTCATCAGCCAACAGAAACTGGTTGTACTCCGCGTACCGCGTATTGCCTTCGAAGTCCTCGAGGTCGATCCTGAGTTCGTACGTCTTCTGCGATGTCAGACGATGGATCTTCTCGTTGCCGAGCCAGTGTTCGCCCACCACGCTGCCGAAACCGTACTTGTAGTCCGCCCAATCAAGATAGAAGTCCACATTTCCATCCTGACGTCGCTGAAACACCTTGAAGTTTGTATAGCAATAATTTGAGAAGGTAAAATGAAAGTTGTAACTAGAGTGACAATCACAATAAGTAACGGACAATGGGCCGTATGCATAAAAACAAGCAATTGCTTGTGCTAGCCTTTTGCTTGAATCGGTATGCATAAAAACAAGCAATTGCTTGTGCTAGCCTTTTGCTTGAATCGGTATGCATAAAAACAAGCAATTGCTTGCAAGCAAAAGCATTTGCTTACAAGCACAAGCAATTGCTTACTGCTCGTAAGCAAATGCTTACCAAACAAGCAATTGCTTAAAACCGTATGCATAAAACGAACCTTTTACTTGTCTTGATAAGCAATTGCTTGCGTTTTTTCAAGCACATCCAGACCAGATTGAGCTCTTGCTTACTCAGAGCATTCGCGTTTAAGGATAACATTTTCGTACCGTTTCAGGATGATTACAAGCTCGCTATTCCAGAGGTTATGTTGTGATTTCATATTTAATCAAATTCCTGTTATTTTAGACTTTTTACGGCAATTTTTGTCCATCGATCTGCACAGAAACACCCCTGATGCTCTGCGCAGTTTCCCTCCTATTTGCGTAATAAAAAATACTGCTGCCAGGTCGGGCACGAAGCGTTGTTGCCCTGCAGTGCGATGTTCGCACAACCGTAACGATCCTTTGTCCAACACGTAAGCAATTGCTTAGGCAGTGCAAGCAAAAGGTTTCAGCACAAGCAAAAGCTTGTGCATACGAATTTAAGCAATTGCTTGAACTTGATCTTTTGCTTGACAAGCTCTTGCTTGTGCTTAAAGCATTTGCTTATAAGCAATTGCTTGTTTTTATGCATACGGCCCAATGACATGCATCCAGCGGTATAAAAGCCTCCCGTGACTTGCAAAGCCCAACCCCATAAAATTCTCGATTTCGGGGGCGTGGCAAAATGACGTAATTGTAGGCGGAAGTGACGTTCATTCCTACAGTCAAATCCGAACTTTTGTGTAATGCGGACAGCGTTCTAAAAGTCAAGCGTAGTGTCCTTTTAATTGCGGGACCATTTTAAGACAATTAAAAGGCCATGATCCTTTATATATTGCATACGTTCCCACTATATATCAATGTATACATTGTAATAAACGTACCGTCCATCCTCCTCCGTCGGTCTCCATGTCGCAGAACACGAAGAAAGGATCCTCGTCATCATCTGGGTAAACGGCATAGCGGCCGCTAGCAGTGAAACCAGCTGTCAGGACCTCTTTGCAGTCCCTGGGCCGGTGGGTCAGAGTGGAAGGGTTGGTTTCGGGATCAATGCTAGGTGTGTTGTTCCTCATCTCATCGAGTTGCCTCAGGATTCGGTTGGTCATGTTGATCTGGGCTCTGGCAATCGGTAGAAGTTCGTCACAACTCAAGCAGCTGGCGTTACATTCGATTGGTTTGACATCCACGGTGGCATCACAAGTTGTGATCTGCACAGAAGTATATTATATATTATATATTATATTATACATTACATTATACATTATATATTTCTGGTCAGTTTCTTTATATGTTTGAATTAATAATTTAAAAAGCTGCACATCACTTCGGTGATCCCTCGCAGATGTCCCCAAGTTGATTTCTATCCTTCGGGTTTATGTCAGGTTTATAATAGCTTCTGACCACACGAGCAAAATTAAGGGGTTTCAGGGACGAGCGCCGTACTAGGGTTTTCTATAGCCCAGTCGGTAAGAGCACCGGTCTAGCAATCCGGAGGTCTCGGGTTCGAATCCCGTTGGAATCCCATTTTCTTTGCTCTTTTTCAATCAGAAGTATATTGATAACAAGATATGGATTATGGTTACCTAGTCTCTGCACCCATTATGTGAACCTAACACTTAAAGGAACTACAGCGTCTAGATGGCCTAATTTTCACAATTAGGCTCTCTATATGTAATTTTTCCTCAAGAAAAAGAACTTGGCAGTCATTTCCCATGAAATCAATCAATTTTGGGGTAATTAGTAAATATCTTATTGTCCTGGGAACGCCCCTTTTTAATCGCCAAAATCGATTATGCTGCCCTGTATTTGGTGTGACGTCATCTAAAGAACTTCGCCCCATAGTCTCTGTACACGACGCCTCTCTAAATTCTCTAGTTGACGTAAGCCGATGAAGTGTCAATCACGCTGCTGATATCGGACCCTAAATGTGGGCGGGGCGTAAACTGGCTGCTAAGTGAGATTTGGCATCAGAAAATTAGCCTAAAATCACTACTGTGTTTATTTTCATGGAGTTTTTTTTTCTTCTGCAGACCTAGTTTACAAGTCATCACTTATGGAATAAGTGCCAAAATACGTTGTATTCTTTAGTTCCTTTAAACATAAACCGCATATACCCTATATCCTATACAGTCAAACCTAGTGGCCACCTGTCTATAGCAGCCAACCTGCCTATAGTGGCCACCAAAAGTCATCCTCTGCTTAGAACAACAGTGTCGTGGAACCTGTCTACAGTGGCCACTATTCTTGTTTCCCTTGGGTGGTCACTAAAGACACGTTTGACTGTACTTCTAACCGCGCCTATAATCTAATCCTTAATTTTAAAACTTGATTCTGAATTTGCTTACACGCGAATGCACGCGCACAGAGTCACAAACACAGACGCACAAACCAGGGGGGTGTCACTGCTGCCAGAGTGCAGCGATTTTTGCTCACCGGAAGAGCCCACAACTGGTTGCATTATGGGCTACTTGGGAACTACAGTTAACCAATCACAGAGTAGTTCAAACGCGTCGTCACGGGATCGAGGTCAATAAAACAAGTTCATATGCATACGTCACAATGGCTCCCATTGTTCTCATAAGCGTGATGAAATCTAGGACAGTGCGCAGGAAAATAGGCGCGATAGTCTACGCACTGCATAGGCATGATGATTGGTCCAGGGGGGTGTCACTGCTGCCAGAGTGCAGCGATTTTTGCTCACCGGAAGAGCCCACAACTGGTTGCATTATGGGCTACTTGGGAACTACAGTTAACCAATCACAGAGTAGTTCAAACGCGTCGTCACGGGATCGAGGTCAATAAAACAAGTTCATATGCATACGTCACAATGGCTCCCATTGTTCTCATAAGCGTGATGAAATCTAGGACAGTGCGCAGGAAAATAGGCGCGATAGTCTACGCACTGCATAGGCATGATGATTGGTCCAGTATTTCTAGGTCACTACGCGATGACGTAGAGAAGTGGGCTACGGGAGCTTCAAAAATCGGTTCACTCCGCCATGTTGCCCATGTACAAAGTCTATGTGACACGTGACTTGCGCGCGTTAAGTGAGCCTTCTAGTTATAAACGGGTTGGTTTGTTTATTCATACTTCTATGGATTGGTCCAGTATTTCTAGGTCACTACGCGATGACGTAGAGAAGTGGGCTACGGGAGCTTCAAAAATCGGTTCACTCCGCCATGTTGCCCATGTACAAAGTCTATGGGACACGTGACTTGCGCGCGTTAAGTGAGCCTTCTAGTTATAAACGGGTTGGTTTGTTTATTCATACTTCTATGGCACAAACGCACTAGAATACATACGCACATACGCACTAAAAATTAATTCTGGATAGAAATTGATATGCCAATAATATTACGACCTATAATTTACCACCATGCAGGAATACAATCATATTTTATTTGGTATTCAAACAAATATAACAAGGTCAATTACGTGAAATATCATGAAATATTGGAAAGAAATTCCTCATTACAAGACATTCCTTCTTTATGACGATATTTAAAAAGAATAATTATTTTCATACTTACCCCACTCGGCAGAGTGGTTATTTTCATTTACCACGAACACGTACACTATTTGCCCAAAAAACAATTTTATTTTCTGGTCCAAAATTCTGGAATGATCTTCCAAACGAAATTACTACAAGCCCCTCTCTCTTTGTATTTAAACGTAAATTAAAATTATTATTATTGCTTAAGTACTCGAAATAATTACTGTTTAGTTAGTTGTATTAATTTATATATCCTTATTGTTCTTTATAAGTAAGTTTCCACTTTGTATTCGTATTCGGTTGGATCGATTGTAATATCCTTGTAATATTCTTTTTTATACTGGTCTAAAACAAAAGTTGGTATTGGCATGGCACCTTCTCGTCCTTTTCTTTCTTTTATTATTTTGTTGTTATTCTTCTTTTGTTCTTTTTCTTTCATTAAATTATTCTTGATTAATATTGATTAGACACAATTACCCCTGGGAACCAAATGTTTTTACAAGCATTGCTTCTTTTTGGTTCCCCCATTTCAAGATTGTATGATGGTCTTCGGTTTACTTATTTAATTGTATTTGGTTTATGAATGTATTGTATGATGGTCTTCGGTTTACTTATTTAATTGTATTTGGTTTATGAATTTATTGTTTGTTTGTATAATTACTTGTTCAAAATTTATTTGTGAAATATGGAAATAAATTCAAAAAAAAAAAAAAAATCTTACCTGGATATTGTTAACCGGATTGTACACGTCGTGTCTCGGGCAGGCTGGGCAGTTTGTGGTTCCTGCATCGCTGGAAACTTCTCCCGTGGTGGCATGGATGAGAAGACACAAGACAGCAACACACAGCATTGTCGTGAGGGTGTTGTAGCCCTTCCTGACAACCGGACCACAAGTGGCGGCAACTGAGGACACCATGATGAACTAGCCGGGTATATATAATCCTAAGGACTGTGGATTGAAATTGGAAGACCATAATGTCAGGACTCTGTAAACATCATCGTCTTATTTATCTGAATTTCACCCATTGCAAAATCTAGTGGGAATGAGTTAATGTATGGGTTCTCATTAGGGGTGCTTCATCTTGATGGTATATATGTTGTAGGATCTTCGCCCGTTCTCTCGTATAGACGTTAAGTCAGGTTTATACTTAAACAAAAATATCGATACATTATTGAAAACACAACACGAAACAACATATTTTTCAATTTTCAGCTTCCTCCTTTACTTTTTTATCAACATTATTAATCATGTATTGATTGTCGACATCGTGAGAAAAACGCTGCATTATTATGATATTTATCTTTAAAAAATACAAATATTTTCTGAACATAACATGAATAAAATTGCATTAATTTGTTTGTCCTCAAACATTCACAATCTATTCAGCTCTCTATATTCAGCTGCGTATGTGAAAAATCACCAGTTTTGGCAAATTTGATATGTCTCATGTATTTTACTATTGGGTAGGAATAATAAATCAACTCATCACTTCGAATTTTTCAGCTCGTGCGTATGGTTTCCTGCTAAGTTCAACTTTCTGAGAAAGGACATTTTATTTTGACCTCTAAATAATCACCATCTCTATGTGTGGTAAGTTTTTTTAAATCAAAGTTACATTTGAAAATAAGAAAAAGATAGATAAATGCCACGAAGAGATACAAGAAATATAGTAATGAATTAAAATGCAATTAATCATTCATCTTAAAACTGAGATAGGCGCGATAAAAAGACAGCATAGGAGATATCGAAGTTATTTTCCAAAACATTTTGATACAGTACCTGGTTTTCACGAGTCGGTGATGTTTCATTCAGATTGAAGAGCAAATTGTATCCCCCAAAACTACATGCAGTGTAAGGTAGACCTCGACACTCTCAATAATGTTCCTCAAAGTTGCGCGAATGCATTTATATGTAATCCACAGGCCCAGGGTCGACTTCAATCAACCTATTTTAGTTACCACTGATTGGCTATTCGTGGTCACATGATTATAACCTGATTTCGCAATACATATTTGATATTCTATATTTAGGCGGGTGAATCATCAACTCGGCTTGGTTGGACAAAAAATACCTCCGGGGCAAAAAAAAACAAAAATATTCGATTAATCAAGATTAGCGAGTGGAAACTAATATTCAAATAATTAACTATACGAAACTTTTGTTAAACATTCAGAATGATTTAGTATTACTATTTGAATTAATTGAGCGTCATCTCTTCGCGTAGGCGTAGCGAGAATTCTTTCAACAAGAATATAATACTGGAAAATAAATCTTTAAAAAAAATCAAATCATAGTTAAAGGGCAATGAAACTATTGCTTTCGTTTATTATTATCGTTTAGAGGGTGAACAGACATTTGATTTGATACATAACTTGGCAATTTTGGCCTCCTGGATCCCATGAAATCCTTACGTGAACATACCCACATTTTACTAATCCTTACGGCGGCAAAAGATGATGGGAGCGGCCATGTTCTTGTAATTACCCGACATGCTTTGCAAACTCTGACGTATGTGCTTAGGGCCGAACAAAAAGATTTTCACTGATTTCAAAGCATCTACAAGTATTCAGACAATGGTTTGAATTGGTGCTATTGAAATGCATTAGTGCATATCATTGACCGTAGTCCGCACATACCTAATAATGGCGGCCTCCAGTGTTCGCGTTAATAGTGGTATACCCGATAGAGTTTTCACATATTTATTCCAAAGCAGAAATCTGAGTCGGAGTAATGTTACATATAATGTCATATTACGATGTATAAAGTAGGATAAACTCTATTCTTGAGTTGCATTGCCCTTTAATACTCAGATACCTAGATACCTTGAGAAAATGCAAAATTACCCCCTGGGGAAACAAACATGTTCGTGTCATCAATACACAGTGATTGATTAGTATTATTATAAATAATTGAGTGAAATCTCTTCGGGTAGGCGTCGCTTGTTGTTCCCCATTGAATTATACTAAAATAAGAAATAACACCCGTGAACCCTTCCAGCGAATAAACGGGTTATTTGAAAGAAAATGCAATTTAAACAAGATAAAACAAGATGTCTTTTTCCACATCTTTCCACATCGATCGTTGACCTTCTTCAACAGATGACTAGAATTGTCTCTACTAGTACTGGTAAAGGGAAGTTCCCCTAAAGGCCCAGTCCCATACTGACGATTTTCACGGCGAATCGCAACGATTTGACATTCGTCGAGAAAATCGCTTAGGTCGTGTTGCATCGTATTACATCGTATCGATTCTTCCCCAAAACCGTTGCGCATCGTGAAGAAAATCGTGAAAGCGGAGCCAAAATCGCCGTCTTCAACTGTTCAAAACTGTCGCCACGCCACGACGATTTTCACCAAAAATCATTGTATATGCCGTTGCATATTCGTGTCAAGTCGTTCCACATCATTGTAATTCGCTGCGACTCGTATCGCTTCGTTGTGAAGATCGCCGCTTTCCGCTCTACCATATTCCCATTAGTGGCGATTTTTACGACGAACTACAAACGAATCAACACGAACCAATACGAACCGACACGAAACCAACGCGACAAAATGTTTTAATCAGACAACTTTCAGGAATATTAAGACTGTGGTAGAAAATTATTGTAACAAGCAAAGTATGTCCTGAATGTGGTTGAAGAAGTTTGACATAATGCTTCTGTCGCTATAAAACTCGCCTACGCAGTTGAAATACACACTAAATCCACAAACCATTGCAGTTTGAGTTAGAATATCGTTGCGGCATGGCGATAGTTTTGAACCGGTTCAAAACTATCGTTGTGCTAACACGAGTCAGGGGGTTCATCGCGATGCACAACGGTTTGAAGAAAGAATTACAACGACTCGTAACGAATTACAACGACTCGCGACGACTTGAGCGATTTTCTCCACGAATGATAATCCGCTGCGAGTCGCCGTAGAAATCGCCACTATGGGACCGCAACCTTTTTTCCTGCCACGATTTTTCTACCGCGATGGTTAAAGACAAAAGAAAGACGGAGTGACTCGTCGAACAACGACAAAGAACGAATATTCGTTCTGAGTCGCCGTACAATTCTTCTCAATTCGTTGTTAAACCGTGGCTAAATCGAGTCGATTCGTTCTAGTAAATCGTTGCGAGTCGTTGCGAGTCGCCGTGAAAATCGTCAGTATGGGACTGGGCCTTTACCTTACGTTCTGATTGACGTTTCTCCGCGATTTGCGATTGCTAAATGTCACTGTCCTCTTCTCATGGGCATAAGGGCACATTTTCTTGGGGGGGGGGGGGGGGGGCTGAGGTCTTTCCCCGAATATCTTCCTTCCTGTTTTCACCTGACAAGCAGAACAGCAGCACAAAGAACTTGCCATCTAGCTGCCCCAAAAATATTCGTATATGTGCACGAATTACACGATTTTGCCGTAATATGACAAGATATTGCCCGAATATGTTACGAGTTTCCCCGAATATAACACGATATTGCCTGAATATGTCACGAGTTTGACGAAGATCACGATATTGCCCGAAATGACACGTGATTGCCCGAATATATGACCAAAGATGAAATGAACATACATGGGCAGCGAGAGGAACACTGCCATACAGCCCTTACCTAGCAACACTGTCCCCGGTCGATTCCGCTTGGTTACTGCATGTTTGATGCCTCGACTGGCCGCGGCCGCGAATGAACATTCGCGATGCATCGCGATGAGGACTAAAATAATAATGTTTGTAAAATCAGAATTTCCCAAGAAAGCTAGCACTTGAAGGGATGTATTTCTTATAGATGTCCCGAATAAGTTTATTCTAACATAGATTCAAGTCCAGACTAAAACCTCACAACTAAAATTGTCAGGAAGAACCCATACCCACGTATACGTTGAATGTATGAACAAGTACTAAATTACCATAGGCGCCGGAAGTGGGGGGGGGGGGGGGGGGCAGGGGGGGCGGCCGCAATTTTGGGGGGGGGGGGGCAAAATGCAATTTTGCCCCCAAAAAAGCCCTCCCCCCAAAAAAAAATAAAAAAGAGTGGGAAAGACAAAATCAAATGTATGAGCTAATGTTCAAAAACTAGTTTACTGCATGTTTGATGCCTCGACTGGCCGCGGCCGCGAATGAACATTCGCGATGCATCGCGATGAGGACTAAAATAATAATGTTTGTAAAATCAGAATTTCCCAAGAAAGCTAGCACTTGAAGGGATGTATTTCTTATCAATGTCCCGAATAAGTTTATTCTAACATAGATTCAAGTCCAGACTAAAACCTCACAACTAAAATTGTCAGGAAGAACCCATACCCACGTATACGTTGAATGTATGAACAAGTACTAAATTACCATAGGCGCCGGAAGTGGGGGGGGGGGACAGGGGGGGCGGCCGCAATTTTGGGGGGGGGGGGCAAAACGCAATTTTGCCCCCAAAAAAGCCCCCCCCCCAAAAAAAAAAATAAAAAAGAGTGGGAAAGACAAAATCAAATGTATGAGCTAATGTTCAAAAACTAGTTTATACATCCATTTTCAATTTTCGCTGCGCGCTTCGCGCGCGAACAGATTATCTCAGTTTGTTGTAAACATCTGACATTTTATTATTTTTTTGTTTAACTCGGATTCTAAATTTCCTTTACATTTATGGCATGAAGAGCACCAAATTGCACCATTTCAAGTATATAAATGCAAAATCTTCTCCGTGGGAGGGGGATACCCCCTCCCAAACCCTCCCCCTCTGGCTCTGCCCAAGCCCTCGGTCGCTTCGCTCCCTCGGGATTCATTATTGGCTGTAGGCCATGTTGTTGGATCATACATGCGCCATATGGTTTATGTTGGAACTGTGTATGGCACTAAATTCAATATTTATGTGTGATATGTGCATATGTTTTATTAGTGCGTCAATTATTTGTTTTCTTCGTGAAAAATATCAAATCATAACACGCTTTCCCAGATACAGTTAATCTTAAGCCCGAATTTCCATATCTAGGTATGCACCAGATTGCACAATTTCAAGTCCATAAATGCAAAATCTTTCTTACCGTGGGAGGGGGATACCCCCTCCCAAACCCTCCCCCTCCCTCCCTGCCCCAGCCCTCAGGCGCTTCGCTCCCTCGGGACTCATTATCGGATGTGTGTTGTTGGACCATACATAATGTTGCATAATTATGGTTTATGTTGTGTGTGTGTCAATTATTTGTTTTCTACGTGAAAAATATATACAAATATTCTGGTCGATCAAATCATATCACGCTTTCCCAAATACAGCCGAATTTCCTATCTAGGTATGCATCAGATTTCACAATTTCAAGTCCAAAAATGCAAAAGCTCCCTACCGTGGGAGGGGGGGACACCCCCCTCCCACACCCTCCCCCCGCTCAGTCGCTTCGCTCCCTCGCAATGTCTCACTCTCACATCTGGCTCAAAGTTGGCAACCCAGAGTGTTGTTGGGCATGAGCCCCTACACACACAAATTGTGAGCCCCCTTGGGGTTTTGCCCCCCCAATCCAAAACTGCTTCTGGCGCGCCTGTAAATTACAATAACAACATGGCAGCTTATAATAATAGCCGCATTCAGACGATAAAAGCAAATCTCGTGGTTATCTTGTGGTTATCTTGTGGTTTGCAATTCTTAAGAATATCTTGTGGTTTGCGCTCGTTTGAACACGCAAAACTCGTGGTTATCTTGTGGTTTCCAAACCACGAGATTGCGCACACTGCAAAAAATGCGCAATCTCGTGGTTATCTTGTAGTTATCTTGTGGTTTGCAAACCACAAGATAACCACAAGATACTTGTAAGATTTTGCGCAGAATGAGCGCGCGATAAGCGCGCGACTGCGCGCAGTCTACTTTTTTTACCGTCTGAACACAATCAGCTTCGAGACTCGTGGTTTGGGTTGACCTCATGACCGAGATATGCTTCCGGTGTGAAAACAAGTCAAGTGAGCGCGCGTGACCTCAAATGAGAAAGGCGCGCATGCTACTTCCGGTTTTAATTCTTAAGAATTGCAACTCTCGAGAATTGGCATCGTTTGAACACACATTTTGAAGTTCTTAAGAATTGTAATTCTTAAGAATTGCAATTCTTAAGAACTTGGCTTTCATCGTCTGAATACGGCTAATAATAATAATAGGTTGCTCTTCTATAGCGCATTTCAAAACCACAGGTTTTCTCAACGCGCTTTACATTTTACGTTTGCACTTATTTCTACGTATTATACATCAAAATCATAATTTAACTACATAACTGTTAAATACAAATCAAATTTAACTGATGCTTCAGCGAACATTTTGAAAACTAACATAAAATAACAACAGGATAATTTAGCTACTTTTAACAAATTACAACATTCCAACAAAGAGGTGGAGGCATTTGCCAAAGTTATACAGTTTACAATTACAAATATGCCTCCCGAAACAAGTGAGTTTTGAGCTGTTCTTTGAAAGTATTTTGTTTGGACTGAGAACGAATTTCATACGGAAGTAGATTCCAGAGAGTGGGGCCAATATAAGAGAATGAGCGTTCCCCATAGTTTTTTGTTGTTTGTGGAGGTACATTAAGCAATTGCTGGTTGGATGATCTGAGAGATCTTGATGGGGTATAGAAAGACAAAAGGTCGGATAGATAGCTCGGTGCGAAACCATGGATAGCATTGAAGACGAGTAGGAGAATTTTAAAACGGATCCGAAATTTAATTGGAAGCCAATGAAGCTCTTTTAGGATTGGTGTAATGTGTACTTGTTTTTTGGTTTTGGAGACAAGTCTCGCTGCTGAATTTTGGATTCTCTGAAGTTTTGTGAGTTGTTTTTCAGGAAGTCCAACAAAAAGGCTATGGCAGTTATATAGCGCTAAAACACAAATTAGGTTTCATAGCCCCGAATAGCCTCGAGATCGCTATAATGGATACTCATAATGTGCAATAAGTGATGAATGGTTGATACAATGTTTATTGCTGAGTTTTATCTGATATGTCCACTGGGTATTATGTGAACATTTCAAGTTAAATGGACGTTATATGGCCGAGTAATTAGCAAAATGCAAAGTTGTATTCAGTAACTCATTGCACTGACTTTGTAGACGGTTACGACTATCCAGTGGATAGTTTAAAGGGATCTAGTAACTTTGTTGACATGTGCAAAAAGTGATGAATGGTTGATGCAATGTATATTGTTGTTATCTCATATGTCCACAGGGTATTGTGTGAAAATTCCAAGTCAAATGGACATTGCATGGCCAAGTAATGAGCGAAAATGCAAAGTGATAGTCACTAACTCACTGCACTCACTTTGTACACAGTAAGAAAAACCCCACCGGAGTTTTTCTTATCTGAATACTTCGATCGTACATATCTTTGTAACGAAAGGGAAATTTGAAAAACTGAAACCTGTCCCATGATTTAATTGGTAATACGAATACAACAAGGTATGAGGGAACCGCTAGAATTAAAATTTTATTTTGAGGATTTGGACAATATTACTTAGTCCCTTTAACATCTGATCACTTCAATCGTAAACATATTTTTAAAGAAAGGGAAATTCGGAAAACTGAAACCTATCCCATGCTTATATATAATAATCATTTAATACAAATACAACAAGGTATGAGGGAACCGCTAGAATTCCAATTGGATTTTGTGGATTTCCGATTTGGACAAGGTTAATCGATACGACACGGTTCTATGCCCATTGCTGTTCAGTTTCATAGGTCCATAATTTCCTTATTATGCTTCTTTTTGGTATGGAAGTAGTATATCTCGTCATTATGTTTGTTTCTTGTCATTAACTGCGAAATAGGATATACTTGATGTATATGAAAACATTGTGCATGAACATAAATTAACTCAATTAAATGCATTCTTATATCTACGTAGAGTGCAAGGGATTTAAAATGGGGGTCTTCTAGATTGTGATTCTGTTGAGGGATAATGCATTTTCTTTTGCTGAAATTCCCGAATATTTAAACTTCAAGAAACATATTAAATTATATGTAAACAAAGTTTTATTTTGTGTACAAGAAAATAATGTTAATATAATTTACTTTCCATATTGTTTATTCTATATTGTTAGAAATGTGGCAAATTAATAATCTAAATCAAATCATATTTAATACACTGATACCTAGACAAAAAACAACTGCTTGAATTGAGAATCAGGAAGTTGCCCTGTGGAAAATAAAAATCATCCCCGGGGGAACCAAAATGTTCGTGTTATTAATACAAAGTGATTGATTAATATTCTTATAATTCATCCAGTTTCCTCTTTCAGGTAGGCGTCGCGTGTTGTCCCCCATTGAACTATACTCAGAAAGAAAAGAATACCCATGAACCATTCCAACGACTAAACGAGCTATGTTTGAAAATCCAATTAAAACTGCTTGAATTGAAAATCGGGAAGTTGCTCTTAGGAAAATAAATTATTCCCCGGATGTTTGTCGTTCCCCATTGAACTATACTCAGAAGGGAAATAATACCCATGAACCCTTTCAACGACTAAACGAGATATTAAAAAAAGCAATTAAAACAAGTAAAGCAAGATTTTTTGTTTCTTTCCATCTTTCCACATCGATCGTTGACCTTCTTCAACAAACGACTAGAATATGACTGGTAATGGTCGAGGGAAAATCCCCTTACGTTCCCATTGACGTAATGCTTTTGGTTCTGATTTTGTTTTGAAAAACGCATACGAGTAGAACACGATCAGTCCAGGGCCCCGTTGCAGAAAGAGATACAATCGATTGTAAGTTGCAATTAATTGTAAGTCAGACCACGTGTTCTAGATGCGCAAATCTGATTGGCTGAAACGCGTAAATGTTCTGACTTACGATCAATCGTAACTTACAGGGGCGTAGACAACGGGGGGATGAGGGGGATGCATCCCCCCCACCTCACAAGGTGGGGGGGGGGGGGGGATGACATGTACAATCATCCCCCCCCCCCCAGGTTTTAGCGAAGGATATATTTTGTTGTGTGTGTATCTGTATGTGAGTGGGAAAGAAAACATTAGTTGTATGAGCTAAGACTTGTTAATTCTAACGTTAAAAAGGTAATTTATACATCCACTTTCAATTTTCACTGCGCGCTTCGCGCGCGAACAGATTACCTCAGTTTGTTGTGTAACTTGCGTATATATGGTCTGGGGTTAGTATTTTTTCTGTATACCGGGCCACGTAGTTCCAGTGTAGGCTGTTATTGCTCTGGCTGCTTGTGTGACGTGCACCAAATTGCACTATTTCAATATATATAAATGCAAAATCTTCTCCGTGGGAGGGGGATACCCCCTCCCAAACCCTGCCTATTTGGCTCTGCCCCAGCCCTCGGCAGCTTCGCCCCTCGGGACTCATTCTTGGCAATAGGCTAAGTTTGTGGATCATACATAATGTGGCATATATGGTGATGTTGGAACTGTGAATGACGCTAAATATAAATACAATATTTGTGTTTGTGTTGGGGTGCATATTCATTA